>MDYQ01000206.1:0-48309 GCA_003024175.1 Planoprotostelium fungivorum | reverse complement strand
CTGTGGATCAATAATTGTGTGGGAGCCAACAACCACTTGATGTACGTCATCGCTCTCCTGATGATCAGTCTCATTCAGATCTTATTCATTCGTTTCTCTCTCTTGTGTGAGTTGATCAGCTTGATTACCATCATCGATCATCTCGTCGATCACATCATCGATCATCACCCAACTCTGATCACCATCCAGACTTCTCCTTCGTCATCGACTTCACGGATAAAGCTTCACCCTTCACTGCCCTCCTGACATGTTTAGACAGAGAGCCGACCGTCATGAGTGAGTCAAATGAAGATGACCCCACTGAACGACCTAGTTCTCGTGCTTATCCAGAGCGCTCATAGCATCACGTCGCTGAATCAATGTTACAGACAGATCAACGGTGAGATGATGCATGATGATGCATGATGATGCGTGATGATGATGGTGATGAAGGAATACGAGAGAATACAACGACCAACGAGAGGATGAATGGCAGGAGGTACCTCTATCTGCAGCAAGGAGGAAGGTTTGTGAACCCATTTGACCAAGGTCTGTCGAGCAACCTCAGAGAGTTCTTCTTCAACGAGAAGGATTGGTATCGAATATACAATCTGTAGATATCACGTCTATCTGTTGAACTCAGTCATAAGACGAAGAGGAGAGTTTGTGTTGCAGAAAGATCGACCATCTTTTGGCGATATCTGTAGATGACTGACAGACGAAGTGTATGTGGAGGCAGAAGTAGATAAACAGATCCAAGGAATGGACAAGAGAATCACCCTCATGGGACGTTTAGAATCTCACGACCGAATTATGACACGATCCACGTGCAATCGATCTGAAGGAGTGAATTACAGAGATCTTGTCATTCGTAACATCCCGCAGACGAAATCATTAGTATCGAAAGACAGCAAATTCGGTGCATCAAGCGATTCTAGCGAGTGATCGGGACGGACTCAATCGAACATCTGGACCTATCAAATGACGACACGTTCGCAGTGTACATCCGACCAGAAGAAGAGCTGTGATGAAACATGAGCTGTCAAACTGACCCTTCCACATCTGTGATCATAGCCGCTTAAAATGAATCGTAGATTACATCACAAGTCAGTTTATGTCGCTTAACATTTCGATGAGGTTGGACTTATCGAACCGGAGAGGACGTCGCCCCTTTGACATGCTACGAAGCAGAAAATGATGCATCATGATGTTTCTACTGCAACATCTGGCCTCATCTGATCCCATCTCGTGTTCAGGTGGTAAGTTGACGTGGATGATGTTCGCCCCAAGATGTTGCAAGTCCTTGTGGTTCTGCATGATTTCTCTCTCCTCTGTTCTTCTCTTTTGATCCCTGCTTGAGTTAATATATAATCTTTGGCTGATGTGCATCGATGTCACTCACAAAAATGCAGGAAAATGAGTTCGAACCACGGTGATGTACTCTCTGAATTCTTTCGGCAAGAGTTTGTTGATCAGGCGAATGGTAGACCGTTGCAGAGTAAGGTCCTTACCGAGAACGACGACGATGGCTAAGATGCCATTCTCCACTTCAGACAGAGCTGTGATCAGTTCGTCGATCTGGTCTGCCCATCCGTTGTTGGTGCAATCGAAACCGGGTGTATCGATGATCTCAGCTCGTAGTTCAGGCAGTTCTGTGGAAGTAGAGGTCACTGTACTCCTCTCCTGGAAGAGGTCTACACCGCAGAGGGTGTTGGTAATGGAAGTTTTTCCAACGCCCCTTTCACCCAGCAAGATGATGGACAACAGAGGAGCATCTCCGTTGACCTGCCAATCCGCTTGCCCCAATATGAATGAACGCATCGATGATCTTGTCTTCTCACCTGTGTCTGTTGTGTCAGATTCTTACCACCCACAGTCAATACAGGTGCCCTCTGTATCGATTGGCCGGCCAGAAGATTCCCCGAAGTGTACTGGTTCTGGTAGTCTGCGGTGTGGAAGACGGAAGCCACACTCTGGTATCGATGATCGGCTTGAAATCCTCTCTCTGAATAGTATCCCGTGACAACGACCCCAGTGCTCTTGGAGTAGAGAGATATCTGTTGCACTCGGGGCGCGATCATCACCGCTGCAGTTCGGGCGGTCGCCCGGGCGATGGCATGACTGTTCCACGATGGCATCCAGTCAGTGGGAATCTGAAAGGCATCGTACGATTGGATGTGTTGGAAGAAGTTGTCAAAGTCGTTCTTCATCGCGTATCCCGTCAAAAGGCCTCGATCATCTGACAGTAATTGGCCCGACTGAACTTGCCATTGAAAATGTTCCTGGCGGTGGGTAGGACGGAAGACTGAGTCATGTGTACGATGGTATTGATGAAGTAATAACCGGAGAGGAGAGCTTCGGAGATATAGCTGATCATGCTGCAACCAGGTAAGAGTTTGGTCGCATCGATCAGTATGCGGAGCAGCTTGAAGATATCGAAAGTAACGATCTGATCCCATCTGGGCAGGGTGGGTATTTGTATGTGTAAAGCCTGGACGAGAGCCAATTGCCTGGTCTGGTCCGCGTCAGTGATGATTCGACAGAGAGACCTCACTGTCTGGTTCCAGCCTGAAATCTTACCCAACCGAGTAGGGTGACGATGCTGTTCATGAAGATATCGGGGCAGTAGATGTTCCACAGGTTGATGAAGAAGGTGGAGACGGTCTTCAGTGTTCCCTCCGCTTTGATGTTTCCCCTATTGCACAGGAGAAAGGCCGCGCTGAGAGAGTACTGACTTTTTGTCTGACACGCAGATGGTGCCACGATTGTGAAGGGTCCAAGAGTTGATGGATAGATGGTCTTTGGACTCGATGGTGCCATGGGAATCGATGTAATCGCATGTGATGGTTCCTCCCTCACACGATACAGTGCATTTCTCCTGGATCGTTAGGGCGTTGGCCTGAAGTTGAAGTTGTTTTGCGGTTAGATTGGAGTGGATGTCGATCTTTGTGGCCTGTATCATGAGATTGGACTGACAGACGACATCCTTCAAGAGGTGTATGTGACCGCACTTGATCTGTGTGTCCTTGTCGAAACTGAGATCTCCATCGATCAACTGTGGTGTGTCAGATGAATCCACGTTATCATTCTAAGATGGTCGAACTTTGCTTCTGATTGATGCATACACAAATAGATGAAGCGTGTACGATGATAACGAATGATGATGAAAATGAAGAACACACCTTCAGATGATTCAGCTCTAAACGATGAGAGACCACGCAACGCCCTCCCTGAATCGAAAACACTCTGGCCGAGACGGATCCCACGGTAAATTGTCCAGCATCCAAATTCAAGTCTCCTTGTTCGATCTTAACGTCGTTCACCATTACGTTTCCGCTGATCGAGAAAGAGGTTATGGACTTTGTGTCAAGGGAGAGACTGTTTAGCATCGCACCGTCTTGCACTCCGATGAACACCTTCGCTTCTAGTAGAGAAGAGATCAGTATCTCCCGCCCTGCGGTAATGTCAGATTTTGTTTTATTCTATTTTAGTGTGTACACGGAAGAGAATCACTCACTGATCTTCACTTGTGCGCCCAACAGGACGGTCAGGGTTCCTCCCTCTTTCATCTCGATCTGAAGCCTGTCGATCTCCTGATCGGAGTTGATCTGCAGCGTCGCGTTCTTTTGAGAGCTGATGATGTGCAGTGATCCCAGCTGACACGTTGCATTCAATTGAACCACTTGGGCGCCCTTGGTCAGTTGAACCTTCAGACTCTCGCAGCTGATACGGTTACTGATGATGAGCTTTCCACAGGTAATATGGGCGACCCCGATGGACATGTCGGTGTGAACGTCCATCACAGTGCCGTTGCCTCCCATGATGACGTTAAGTTCATTGACTGTCCACAAATTTGTCCTTTTCGTGATGATGAATTGCGAGCGCCCGACGATGGTGCATCGCAGTTCTGCAAGATCGGAGATCCGGCCTCCGAGAGAGCAGTAGGGATAGGTTGATATCTGCCATTTGATTCGTAATGCACCATCTTTGGGTGACAAAAGTCGTCCGTCTATGATGATGTCGGAGCCACTGAGTTGACAAGTGCGACCACTCTGAGTAATGGTAGAACCGGAACTGAGGCAGAGAGAGTGAGCGAGAACCTTCAAATTGTGCACGAAAGGTTCTTCGAAATGAAGGTGAGGTTGTGTTGTGAATCAACGCGACCGGAGTCTGTTCATTCTGTCAATTGGGGTCGATGCATTAGGATCACCTTCAATTTTTATCGTTTCTCCGGCCTCCAGGTAAAGATGTTTCTGTGGTTCTATGGTACCATTTACCACCGCATCTTCTAGTAGTCTGATGCGGGCATCGTCTGTAACGAACTTGCATTTGACAGGGATGCAAAGGTCTTTGCTGTCGCTCATCGAGGGCACTCAAGAATGATTTGGGTCGGAAAAAGCCTTGAGGTGACCCAAAACCAGAGGTTTCGTGCATTTTTCGTTCAGGTCTTTCACAAGAAAGGCCTCTCACAGCGTCGCTGAGATGTTGGGCTTCATCGTCGCATGTGTTGTTATATTGGTGTTATACATTTTGTCTCTTAATATATATAATAAGAAACCACAATGTGAGCCCAATCGCTATTAACCCTTCTGATTTGAACCAGGTCATAGATGCGGTGCCTCTCTTCGGGCCGATTCTGTGATGATCCTCCCTAGAGGACGATCTCAATGCCCTCCTACCAAACCGTGCGGTTCGACACAGACGATTGATAACCATCGCATCAAGTGGCCATTTTCAGCAAGCAACATTGTCGATTCGATTGACCCTTATCAGTATGATGGTACCATCGCCAGCTCAGAGTCCTCATCCATACAATCGAATCAAATCTCCACCCAGGGTAATGCACGCTTGAAGAACATGAAGGCAAAGAACTATTCCGCCCGCAACGGTAACATTTCTCTGGACCATTTCGAGGGCAACTTGGATGTCATCACAGACGGCAGTTTCTCCTCTAAACAGGGTCATTACACTGGACACGTCGTCGCCAATCACATCCAATCTACGGATGACACAGGAGCGATGCTGTCCATGAAGGGAAAGACTATGAATGCCACGAGAGGAAGCTTCGGAGAGAGTGTGCTTCAAATTGACAGGAGTGAATTCATTCAGACGCACTTGAATGGCGTCAGTTTGTATGGAACAGATACAAAGGTGATGATGGATATCATATTAAATGTCAATCGTTCGTTCATAACGACAATGGCGTTCCATTCATTCGATAGGCTGATTCAAATCAGATGATCGATGCAAACATCAACCGCAGCGATGTCGATGTGACGAATTCAGCTACGATTCAATCCGGCAGGATCACCGGTTCCTCTATTCAATCTGAACACATCAACGCCCAGAGGACTATCTTCAACTCATCACAAGTTGGAAGAGAATTGCAAGGCAACGTCAATCTCGATGGATGCAACACATCTCGCTCATACATCACGGGCCACGACATCAAGACTACCAATTCATCCACGATGGAGTCTACAATCAGAGGACACAACGTTTCAGCCATCGGTGGAGCAGGATACAAGGAGACCTACATTGCGGATGGAATGCTGTCGATCAGAGAGGGAAACCACCCAGGTTTGGTCGCCGTTCAGCAGGGGCAGATCGGTCAGACTACCCTAGTCAACAATCATCTGGAGGATGCCCGCGTGACATCTACAGCCGCCATCACCAACCACAACAACGAAGTCAAGGGAGTTTTGATGGAGAGCGAAGGAAAGATCGATTCGAGGAATATCGGGGGAGAGAATCTGAGTCTCGATGCACCTTCTGCCCCCTTGACCGACATTCACGTCCGCGGCCTCTCTGTGACGAAGAAGGACAACGATCAGATGGACGATGCACTGTACAACCGGAACGGAATCGTTGTGGAGGGGTCACTACATTGGAAGACCGACGAGAACGTCACACTGGGACAGAAGGGTCAATCTACTCCTTTATCTCTTGATAAGAACATTGCAATCGAGACTAATGGCCGTTTGAACATCGATCAGTCCATAGAAGGACGAGATTTACACCTGACCAGTCGCGACGAGCTCGTTGTCGTCCACAAAATCATCACTATGGGAGATGCATCCGTCAGCAGTCAGGCAGCAAATGTGGTCATCAACGGTGGATCCGTTCAATCCGCTCGTAATCTTCACATGGAGGGTGTACACGTTGTCGCACAGAATGCCATAGTTACCGCGGCAGAGAACCTGGATATCGATGCCACAGAGAACATCACTACACTCGATTCTCACGTTCTAGCCCTCGGAAAGTTAGATGCAAGGGCCGAGGGCGTTGTGCATTCGACCAGCACACATTGGACAGGTGCTCACTCGGCTTCTCTGACTGGAGAGAAGGGAGTGCATCTTCTTCACAAAGAAACGGTGAGTGATATCGCATCGCCTCTCATCTGACGTCGAATAGAACGGCATCGTGAAGATCACCACGGTCGCAGGTGGTAGCGGTGACCAACACACGATTACAACTGTGAATCGTGATGGGCTGCCCGAAGTGCGGCAGATCAACGTGGGAGTCAACATAAGATCTGGTGGTGACATCCATACCACCTCAGTGAACATCGCATCGACTTCGAGTAATGTCATTCAAGCCAAGGGAAAAGTGAATCTCGGCTCTTCGATCTATCAGTGGGTGTCGTCAAAGACTTCTGGCTGGGCATTTAACGAAAAGACGACTACGACGACACACACTCAAGTGACACCGACCGCGCTGCAAGCGAGTGACATGAATTTCATTCAAGGAACCGATCCCACATTCACCGCCACGAGCCTGAGGAGTCAGAACGGCACTCACGTCCACGCTACATCAGGAGACATCCACCTCTTGTCGCAGGCTGGAGGCACGCATTCGACCGTGAAGAAGAGTCGTCTGGGAGGGCTCAATAGAAGCAACAAGAAGACGAACCATGAGGAAAACTACTCTGTATCCATTCATGATGAAGAGGACGATGCTCTCATGGGTATCATCGCCCACGACGGAAACGTCCACGGAAACAACGCGAATCTCTACTCTGCCAACGACATCATCATCAAGGGGAAGCACGTTTCCTTCGAAAAGACGCCGACGCATCATTCGATGGATCACAAAACAAAGGGTCTATCCATTCATTCGAAGACTCTCGATACCATCATGGATCCATCACAATCTGCCACCGCACAGGCACTTGGAGAGGTTCGAGACGCCACTGGAGGTCTGGGAAAGGCCTTCGCTTTGGGCACAAATTTCACTCAACTGTCTGGGACTGTCGACGATGCGTACAACTTTCTCAACGGTAACAAGAAGGACGTGCTACAACTGCTGAATCCCACCGTACAAGTGACCTTGGCTCAGACTCACGTTCACACGCAACACGAAGAGAATGTCTCCAGCTGGATCGTAGCTGAAGGCCAGCTGAAAGTCATTGCATCTGAAGGCGCCACTTTTCAATCGGGCATCTACACCGATCATCTAGACTTGAGCGAGGCGAAAGACCCTAAGTTCATAGGCACCACACTACACGGGAGCGGAAGCTCGACATCTAAGAGTGTGACTGCAGACGTATCGCTGGGTGGCATACAAGGCGGTTCATACTCTCAATCTAAGGCCAGCTACGAGGAGGAGACGACAATCAACCAAAGAACGATAGCTGGTTCAGTCAATTTCGGTGAAGGGCAGTCGGTCACGGTTCAGAATGCAAATCTCACCTTTGGAAGTGCTATGGGTGAGTCCAATCGTACGATATCGCCGTTGAAACGATTCAGGTCGTGTGAAGCAATGGATCATCGGTAGTCGAGTGGATCGCTATCATGCTCAATCTGAGTCACAATCTGCATCCACCGACGCCGCTGTGTCGTTCGGCTCGGGCGAGCACGATCAGACAACCATCAACCCAAGCTCCGTAGAGATCGCAGACACCTCGGAACTCCGAGTAGAAAAGGCGATCATTCAGCCGGGAGCCCAGCTCATCACACCGGACGATCAATTTGTCGATACAATCGAAATGGGAGGCCCAATTCACCTTCACAACCGAAGCCATAACACTAGCATCACTGTGCGAGGTGCAGACGGTGGATTCAAGCTCAAGCACCAAGAGCTGGAGGAGAATTCGATGTCGCGTGCCCACGCAGGTCAGCAGGAGGTCAATCTCATTGAAATGATCGGAAGGAAAAAGACAACGATCGTGGGAGGTGGTTCAGTTTTAGCCCTCGAGTCCATGATCACACCCGGGCAAGAGAGAGAGAGCCTCGATGTCATACCCAAACAACTCTATCGCGACACTGTAGCAGTATCAGAAATCGCTTATCAAGGACCGAAAGAACGCCCGAACAAGTTGGAGTCCGGAATGGTCTACGATCAGTCATCCTCCACCGATCGAGTCGCCGTGTACGTCGACGAGAAGAACAAAAAAGTCTTCGCTGGAGTCAGAGGCAGCACAACCTGGGCCGATTGGACCTGGCGTGACCTGAACATCTTCTTCAGAGGCTATTCCAACCGAGACGAGCTGAAACACGTCATCGAGAAGGTCCAGCAGAAATACTCTGGCATGGAGCTCACTCTCACGGGACATTCACTGGGAGGTGAACAGGCGACGAGTATGGGCAGCATGTTGGGATTACAAGTCGTGACGTTCAATGCTGGGGCGGGACCTCTGAACACGCTGGAATCCTCCAAGATCAAGAAGCACGACGGTCATCACCAACAGTATCACATTCGCAACGATAGAGACATCGTCTCTGCATTCCTCAACAAGACTGGGCCAAAGGGAGAGAATGTGCATCACATCGACGTCACTGGACCAGGCACATCTCACCACAGTATGAGCCAGTTCAAATCGTACGTTCAATGAAAGTGAAGCAGCTCGTTGAGAGCAGAGACAATGTCTATTCTCTTCATGGTGCGCGATCATAGAGCTGATTATTGACTCTCTTCCATCCACAAGATATTTATCGTCCTTCATTGTGTCGATTCCGACAATAACGACTCGAACACTTGCATTTGTATCCCACTGCTGGGGGCTATGTTGATCGCTCTCACTCCGTACGCTTCCACCGCTTGACAATTAAACAGATCATCATCGAAGAAGATGATCTCGCTTTTTCTCAGGCTTGTGTGTCTCCCTCTCTCTCTCATCCATATTCTGTTCGACATCAATATGTGAGAAGATCAATCTCATCGATACCCTCACTCACCTGTATTGTCTTCTAATCTCTTTGATCATGTCCGTTTTACTTTCTGGTTCATCATTACCAAACGATGAATCAACTCGTTGAAAAAATACCTCGATCATGCAAGGCGATGTGATGAAAGTGATGACGAATTCCCATGTCCGTTAGAAGTCGATCGGTGTCCCAATTGTACGAGGCGATGGCAACGTATATTCCATTTGACGTCAACTGCTGCATCATTTGTTGAATTGTCTCGAGGTATGCAGTCCGTTGAGCGGGCGAATTGCTGATGGTCAGTGTATTGTCGTAATCGAATACGAAAGCCTTATATCTGAGCCAATCAGTGGTTCAAGAAAAGACATGTTTACCTCCTCCGCTGCATGGTATTTGTTCAGTGCTGTTCTTTCATCAACATGTTATCGAACGTCGATCTCTCACGATCTCAACACACACTCTGTCTTCCTTGTGCTTTGTTCTTTCATGCGACAAAACGCCGCCTTTCTGATTGTTATTCGTATTTCAATGAAGCAACTCCCTATTCAGAGGTGTGTCTACCGCTTACGTAGTGAAATCTCCTGTGGTGGTGATAAAATGCGGCGGGTTTGTAGATTTCTCGGCAGGAGCCTGGCGGGAGAGAATTCAGTCTCAGATTCGAAACGGAGTAAGACAGTCCTCGCAAACATCAGGTTTCACCTCTTACGTCCGACGTTCAAGCTGTCGCTCAGACGCAATTGTAAATCTTAAACTGAACCAGTGAGTATACCAGTGACAACATCACATTTCGAACCATCGACCATTCTAATGGTTGCAGTGACGACACGTATCATTTCGGCTGAGATGAAGGCGAAGAGGAGGAACAGAATTCACCACCACAGTTGGGACTACACGAACTCGAGAGAGTCCTACACCCCTCCTCGTAGTCCACAGCCAACCCCGCATGCTATCCCAGCGAGGTCTGTTCAACCCCTTCAATCAACCATTTGAAATGTTGACATTGTCTACAGTGTCACGAACACCATAGCCACGTCAGTGACATCCAGTCCAAAAGTTTGGAGAGGTATTCAGTCGATAATCTGCGTATGATTCGCATCATCCACTTACACGTCACAGCCAGAGCGAATGTTGTGACACCGAGGAAAAGCCTTGAGCAAAGATACACCTATCGCATCACAGAGGCACAAGATTGCATCGTCCTCCAAAAACCCGACACATGCATGATATCAGAGCCCATCTTCTTTTGTGTCTCTCGCTGCCGCACTCAAGTACATTTCCTCTCATCTCTTTCACCCATTCACATTATCATCACAGGGCGAATCACCCATTCAAGTGATCGACGTCACCATCAACGGAAGAGCCACAAACTTGTCCATCGTCTTCTCCACTCCGGATGACGTGAGTGCACCTCCCCCACCTCCTCTAACACATCACAGGTCCGCATGGTCGATTTCGAACAGATCAAAGAACTCTCTCAGAACAGCATCAAGCGTCGCCTCTTCACGACTCAACCCTCCAACAACACGTCTTGTCACTCATCGCCGGGCATCGTCTTAAGAAAGGCCATCTCTGATTCCAATTTAAAGGTGAAGATGAGACGCAAGTGATGATGATGAGGTTCTCATCGAGAGTAGGAGAGTTTAGAATCACCGGACGGTAAGAAAGGAGAGACGGGGAAGGGTTTAGACATCAGCTCCTCATGCGAATCACAAGGACTGGCTAACGCGTTGGCCACTGGTAAAGTGGAAGAGGAAGACATCTTAGACATGACATCCGCTCGAGTCGTACCCACTCCGGAGCAGCTGGTGAGTTTCCCGCCGAAATCGGATTTTTAAAATTCGAACAGGAGGAGATGAATCTGCAGCCCGGAGAAAATCACGTTATGCTGTGCAACAAGAACACGGGAGCTAACGTTCAGTTCCGCATCCACCTGTGGAGGCATGACGTCCGAATCCTACTCGTCGACATCGACCATTCCATCATGGGGTGTGTTCCCGCCAAAACGTAAGATTTGAAATTGAAATATAGCAGGAGAATGGATCCACAGCGACGCAAGGGATGGAGAGGTGATTTCGAGCCGTTGGTCGATATGCTGCATTCAGCTTACGATCGAGGCTATCGCATCGTCTATCACTCTTCTCGCCACATCAAACTCGTGAGTCGTAATCGCATCCGCGCGTCGCTGATTCCAGTGCAGGCGCATCAGACTTGGATGCTGCTGGACCTCATCAAACTGCCACCGGGGTCCATCCTCTTAGACGTTCCCAATTGCTCCACGCAAGATCAGCTGAGAGCGTGAGCATCTTGAATAGTCCACGATCAACATCGAACGATGATGAGCTGAAGCAAGACAGACTTGTAGAGCTTCATAGAGAGTCCAGGGGCTGTCACGTCGAATCGAACGCGAACTTACCGAATAACAAGAACAAACACGCTTGGCACAAACTCACAAACATGTTTATGAAATCTTCCAACAGCAGACAGGTAGAGCGACATCACATCACACACCATCGCATGATGACATATGACAGACGAACGTGAGGGAGCCTCTCTATACAGCTGCATTCGGAGAGTACAGCGAAGACATATACGGACCGTTGAACGTGGCGGAGGATCGTGTCTTCTCACTGCCCCAAAAGAACTGCGTGTACCTGGCTGGTAAGCCGTTGGGGTGAGAAGAGAGAGTGAATTGTGTTCTCATCTCTTCAGTTCGACCGAGGCGAAGAAGAAATTGACGACCTTGTGGAAGACACACACGGAGCATGATGCTGCGAGACAACGATCGGACAGCTGAACCTGTGACATGATGCATCGCATGTATATATGAGCATTTTGATAAATAGGGATGAAGAGATGTCTGTTTCTATTCGAACATCATGTAAGATGGTTGGTCAATTTGTCGTTGTTTCGCGGAAGACATTCTTCTTCTGATTCTCGGTTCTGAACATTCCTTCCGTCACTTTCTAGCGACATGAGTGAGTGGAGATCTTGATAGCATGTGAACTCATCACAACGTAGAGAGACATGTAGCTGTAGACGACGATATACAGCGCAAAAAGGCGACGGTTCTATCAGGAGGGATAGATCTGACGCAACCAGACACAGTGTGAGCCGCTTTTATTACATCACGGCAACGTCACCCTCTACATCTCATCTGACAATGATGTAGGGATCTAACCGCAGATCCTGAGGAAGAGTATCTTGAATGGTACCGCCAACTCCAAGCGTCTTCAACACAAGCACCTCTGTTACCCTCTGATGTGTGGCAGGTGAGGCACGTCACACAACATCCACGTTATTCTCTTCAGTTGGTGCTAAGCTTCCTAAAACCGACGGATCTAGGAAGGTTTTCGTCTGTGTCTCGCAGTTTCTACTGTCTAACACGCTCTCCCAATCTCATCTACAGGTGATGAATCACTCCATTCCATTCAGGTGAAGATCTAATGTGATTCCAGAGATATCGTCTTAGACACGCGTCGCATGCGGTGAGTGAGAATGGAGACGATCTCGACTCATCGATCCAGTCCATTTGAGAGTCGAAGCGCGACTGTCTTCCGTGGCCATGAAGCTCAATCTTTGATATGGTTTGCTCGCAGCGGTAGAGATTCCATCCGATCCATAAGATGCTACGAACACACATCATCCGAAGAGCCGTGAGATCATCGTCGATGCAACTGCACGACGGCTGACACAGACAGTTGCACTTTCATCACGAGAGAATCTCTCGATTCCGTTTTAAGACACTGCACCAACTTGACCTCTCTCGTCTTTCCCGACTTGCCCATCCCTCAGTGGCTGTCTGAATTCTCCGGTCTGAACGAATTAGAGATCACTCACTTTCGAGGTGTCGACGTTTCTGAAGTCATCGCGCCACTGAAGATTGTAGGGGACAAGAGGACGAGCCTGCCCTTCGAAGAGATGAAGGAGAAGAATCCCATACGATCGATGACACTGATGGGCTCCAGTCTAAGATATGTAGACATATCAGACGTGATGTGCTATGCGGACACGTTGAGGTGATGATCATGCACGATGATGTGATCCGATATTGATGAGGAGGAAAGATCGTTCGCGTATCACAATCGGGGTTACGATCTGGTGCCATTATTCAAGGAATGCAAACAATTAGAAGAGGTGAGAACGGATGATTCACACACCGAACCAACCGAAGAGGTAGATCACGGTCAACGGTTATTATTCCGATTGGTTCGAAAATCTACCGAAAATGGAGCACCTGCGAGTCCTGCGTGTATCATCGATCAAGATCTACGAGAAGGGTGACTCATCATCCAGAGAAAGAGTTCACCTTATTAGATTTCCTGCATTTGAAGGGATGCCACAATCTGGAAGAATTAGAGATGAGCTTCACCAGTGGAGACCTCACGTTAGAGACGGTGGTCGATTGCGCTACGAGTTGGAAGAAGGTGAATGCCCCATCCACTCGCATGAGTTCACGACATACTTTTCGTCTGATTTATAAATCGCTTCAGATGAGAACGTTCGAATATTTCATCTTTGGTCAGAGGAAAACGAAGATCGAAGTGTACATGAACTTGATGGCACAGCTGATGGTCAATCTACCTTCTATCACTCGATTTGGATACAATGATGGAGACTTAACTGGTGAGGGGAAGAGAAGGAGGAGGACTCAGTTGAGACAGATCAAGTCTTGTCCGTGTGGTCCAGCGTCAATCCTAACCTGATCATGTTGGATGTGCTGTACAATTTTATGACGGTCGACTGCCTTCCACTGCTGAGTGCTTTCACTACTCTGAGTTACCTTCGGATGTGAGACCCTACGATCTCTCATCGTCTTAGTTCTCTTCATGGAATTCATTGTCAAGATCATCTTTGACAACATCATCTTTGACAACATCATCATCCGACATCCTCGAGATGTCAACTGACGCTGAGACAGAGGATTAGATGCGGAGATGTTAACTGATCTGCACAAATATTGTCCCAACTTGGTCAAATTAAAGATCGGTGGTGGCTCACCCCCTGACCTCCAAAAGCTCATCGACACCCTCCCGAGACTCAGAGTCTTGGAACTCGATGATCTGAGCGAAAAGCTGGATGCACTAGAGACGCTAAATCCAGGGATAGACATCGTCTATGCTTCTGCTAGTCTCTTCGATGATGAGTCTGATGGGGATTACAGTGAATGAAAAAGTAAATAAACACGCTCCACACTATCATCTCACACCATGATATCATGGTGTGAGATGATATCCGCTGTCCATGGTTGTGGTATCTCTCAATCGATTCCAAGAACAAAGTCTTTTATTCGAGGTTGTAGGGGTACCGGCTTGAGAATCGGAAGAAAAGTGAAGGATATCTCACGTTCTTCAACACAACGTGCCGGATGTGGCCTCTCACATTTTCAACCACACAACACGAACCACACCACACGAACGACGATGACGAAAACGATTCTCTTCATCTGCACCGTTGGCATCCTCTTAGGATCTGTCACCGCTCAATACGCTGTGTCTTCCGCTCACCAAGATTGCGGCGGACAATGCTCGACCAATACCACATGCTGCGGCTCTGATTCTTTCTGCGCCGGACCCATCGAGTCTCACAGATGTTGTCCCTCCAACACAGGTAGGAGGTATAACATGGCATCCATTATCTCATACGATGCAGGTTTCTGCGGTTGTCTTTCCAACCGTGCCTACTGCTCTGGCTCTGTCTACAACCAAACCGGACAGACACCAGGCACAGACTCTTTCGGAACCTGTTACGATACCTCTGCCGCCACCTGGTGAGCACCTCTACCATCTTTCTCTCCTGACATCCTGTGCAGCTCTTACGATCCCAACCCTAACATCTGGATCGTCTGCCCCAAGACTTACACGGCTTGTCCTTCCAACAGCTTCTACCTCTGCTGTTCTCCCGATCAAGAGTGCCAGACTACCTCCGCATCTGCTTACGCCATCTGTGGATCGAAGACATCCAGCACCACGAAGGCTGCCTCTAGCAGCTCCACCAAGGCCACGACACCCAGTCACCCTCTTCCACCCCCATCTCAGCCTCAACCACCTTCTCACCACGTGACTGAGAAGGACACCCACGCTCCTCCAACGAAGCACTAAATTATGAAATGAATTGAATCTCGCACTGCCGTCGTCGTCATCAGTTGCCATGATTGTGAACGAGTAGTTCCGTTGCATTTGAAGATAATGATCGAAGGAGCTGGGCCCAGTGGGACTCGCGAAGTGGAGTCTGCTGGTCTGTCTGTTTGGAGGAATGAAGTTTCAGCTCTGATTTGACTTCCAGGGCTCTTTCCCCTCGTGCGGTCCCTTCAACGGAGAAGCGGAGTCTTTAGAACCCAGCCGCTTTATAACCCCTTTGTCCTTTTTGCGGTTTGGCTTCCATACATTGCTTGCGTGAGACTTGATGCAAATCATTTCTCGATATCGGCCAGGAAATTTCCGTGTATGGCCACCAACGCCACAACAAAGGCTACTGATACCGCGACAAAGGCTGTTGACATCGTCGCACCTTCCACTGTTATATCCTCCAAATAAATACCAATAATCTGACCTGAAGGTTGAGCCCAATCTGCGGATTCGATCTTGACTCTATTGTTCAGACTCCTCTCCTGCCCCGTCCCACTGATTCTCCACGTCTTTCCATCTTTGAGATCGCGTCGCCAGTTCTATACATTCTTCAGTTGTCTCATGAGGTGATGAGGGATGATCGTGATGATGACACAGTCACTGGAAGATCACATGCCGATGATGTCGATGTGTGACTTCCGGCCATAGCAATGAAAAGACCTTCGTTGTCTCTCTTGTCCATGCAGATGTCCCAAGGACTTGTCATTCGTTGCTTCTTCCCGTGATTTCCTCCGATCGATCGCACGTCCATCCCGGTCGTCATCACCTGCCACACAGAGAAGATCGCGCGTGTCATCGTAGTAGATGCCTTGCTGTCGGTTGAACGCAACACTCGTCAGATTTCCATCCGAAAAACCTCTCTCCCCGCTGCCGATCACGTCGATGACTTCACCATCTGCACGAACTACAAAGATTTTGTTCTAACCGCTGTCGAAACGAAGAGTCTCTGTCTCTGGTGATCCACTGCTCCTGATGGAGACGTCATCACATCATTGAATGACGGTGCATCGTGGACTGACCTGGAGAGACGAAGAGAGGAGGTGATTTGATGTCGCTCTGTTTGTCTGTTCGTCCTCTGATAGTGCCCCATCTTCCACAAACCAAGCCATTAAGGGTTAATATAATAAGAGCAATGACACAACTTCTTCATTGTTGGAAGATGGTCTGCACCCTCTGGAGCACAGCTGGCAATTGAGGCGTGTCAGGCCAAGTTGCCATCCATTCTCCCAGGTCTCTCTCATCTTGTGAAATCCCTGGAAGTTTGCAGTAAGCCCTTCCAAGACTCCAGATATCCACTCTTGGTGATGGACATCTCTCATTCACACCAGGTGCATGTGACCAGTCTTCAGTTGGCAAGGACCTTAATGGACACTCGTATCCTTTGACCCACGCATCAGTGAGGTCAATCAAGACCCACAAAGGACCAGAATTGTCTACAAGACGGATCATGTTATCCCACCTACAGATATGAGGACACCAAAATATCAAGATCAGATATCACCTGATGTCCCTATGAACAATGTGGTACTTATGAAGATGTCGGACAGCATCAAGCATGCATTCAAGCCATAACTTTCTCTCCTCAGTGGTGGAAGGTGGCCTGACGCGGCCAACTGGTGTCAGGTAAATTCGAAGGTACTCGAATGTGCGACCCTTTTTGATTCTAGTGATCCCTTGTGATTGATTTATGTGAATATTCCCTTGTACAGAGTTGAAGATATATGTGGTCTTCTGCACTGAGTTGGAGTGCGCAAAAGCATCTGACAAATACCTTCAGAAAGTCATCAGATGTGTCGTAAATCCTCTTGACTACTGTCACTCCATCGATACTCTCTGTGTCAGCATGCTCTACTTCTGTTATCTCAATTTGATTCAACTGTCTGACACCTGTGGTCTTGCGGAATGACAAGGGGTCCTCAATCTGGGCCGCTGATAACGGAAGGAAGCGTAAGATCTTCACAAGAAGAATTGTTGCCGCTAAGCGATCCTCAAGTCGGGTGAAGACAAATGTCCCCAGAGATGTATATCGCTGTTCCCATTTCTTGGGAGTTGTTGGTGCTGTAATAATCCAAAAACTAACACTAGTATATTGTGCACTATAGCCTATGATGAAGGGTGCACCTGCTTTATGTCACTCATTTATCACATGTTTGTTGTCATTATTGGCATCTGAGCATTTTAGGCTCACCCTTGGGCCACTCCTGCAGCTTGCTAGTGAGCTCCTCCTTGGGATCTCCAGAAGATGTTGGTCCTTTCTCTTCTCCCCGTAGTAGAGCCTTACCATTCACAAATGCAACAAAGTCAGGTCGATTACTCCCAGTTGTTGTCTCTTGATTGTTATCTCGCACTGTCTCGTACTCAAATATGCAACAAGTAGTCTTGATGACAGAGTCCCAAAAGGAGTGACAAGAGCTTTCTGTTGGTCCAGGCGGTTGGGGTACACGATCTTGCTCATAAATCCGGTGTCCAGTCACCCACTGTGCCCTCACATCTGCCGAGCAGTCTCTGAGGAGCACAGATGCTGATTCAATCAGAGAGTAAAGGAAATCTGGTATAGTGACAATATGAACTATTGATAATTTTCTAGTCACGTTACGCAGCTGTATCAACCCCTCTGGGCTGCCGCTATGCAAGCTAGAGCCTGATAGGCCCTATGGACCTCATAGAGGTCCTGGATACACCGCGACGAGAATGTAGAGAACAGAAAGAGAATAAAGAAAGTTGAGACTCACCGGCGGAGGCGGCTTGTGCAGGCATAGGCGTACCTTGAACAGTGTAGGCGTTCCCGGGTGTTTGATGTCCTACACCTATAAGATTCTCTCGAAGTCCTGTCGTATTGTTGAGGAGGACAAGGCTGCCTGGCACAAGACTATAAATATTTTCAAGGGTGGCTTGATCATGAGCTGAGGGAGGAGTTGCAGCTACAGCCAACACGGGGCCAGTGGCTCCTGTTCCTACGTGGTATGTAACTACATTCATGATCTGGAATGAGTCAGAATACAGAAGATGAACCCACGCCAACGGCTCGAAGACCGAGGCCAAGCGTTCGGTCCGAGCGTATAATTACCTTTGGAATATTTGAAGTGGCGGTGTTTGGCGACGGGATGTGAGGACAAGATCTGTTCGACGATCAGAAAACGTAAACGTACACCGACGTCTATAGCAGGCGTCTAATTTTTGGGTGAGGCGTATATTATCACCTTTCAGATGGTGGACGATCTCAACTCGAAACCTGAAATGAACGTCAGAAAAGACAAAGACGAACCGATGTTGGGTCGGGTGTTGTTACCTAGAGAAATGCTCGAAAGGTCTTCTTCGAACAGACAGTAGAATATGAACCCAAGATCTGGAATAGAGTCAAAATGAGAGACCTGAACCGACGTCGGCGAGGTATTGTTGCCTGTGGACGCTCAAAATGAGTCTAAGAAGATACGGCGCGATACGGGCGGTGTTCGGCAACAGGCTGTGATGGACGAGATCTGTTCGACGATAGAAAATGTAAACACACTTGAACGTTGTGTGCATGTATATTTGATAAATAGACGTTGTAGATATATATTTCACCGAACACCGCTGAAACATAACATATTTTCTTCGAAAAGTTCATGTCGACTGTAGAATGATGCTTCTTCACGGTTATTATCGAGAAATCATTTCGTACCATACAGCTTCCATATCGAAAACGACGACATCATACGGTGCCCACGATAGAAATCATAGTCGTTTTTCAATTCGAAGCGAGAGGTCTCCCACCCACCCATATATATCTCTCTGTACATCGGGGAATTCATTGGACTGATCACGGACTCAGGTTTACAATAGCCACAAGGCGGGGAGCCTTGGTGGCGAGATAACCGGAGGGGGAGCCGACTGTAGACTTACCGGTGGAGCCGGAGAGGAGCTGGGACGGGACTCGTCCACAAATCACACAGAGCAAGAGGGCGAAACGATAGTCTCGATGGCGGAACGCGGGGTGCATAGACGAGGAAAATTCTACGGGCCCGGTTTTCCTACCGCAGGTTTTTCACCAAGGCCGTAGACACCCCCAAGAACAACGAAACACAAACTGGATGTAGATAAACGACCTCATACCTCATCATCAATAGTCGTTTTTCAATATCCGCGGTTATCGAAAAGCCCATCATTTTCATTGAAATCCCTTCGTCCAAAATTTCGGACCGACCCAAACGAAGGAAGCACAACAGCGAGCATGTGGAACAACCTTGGATACGGCTCTCTCAATGGGCAAGACATCAATGCTAGTTTTAACTTGTGGAGAGTAGTCACTCTCGTTTGGGCTGTCACAGTCCTTGTGAGTATCGATTTGAAGAGAGATCAGCTCACATTTTCAGTTGATGGGTGTGATCTCTTTTGCTTGCGCCCAAGAGGGCGAGATCGATTGGCCGTATGAGCTTGGAGTAGGATCTGCAGGTATATTTTACGCGGGACTCGGATTCTTTGGTATCGTCGCTCTCCTCTCCAAGCGCAGTAGGACAGTACAAACGGTGAGCAGGACGTCGTTCAAATGAACATGAAATTCACCTCTGGTTACAGTATTACTCTGGTGTGGTGGTGGTGATGACAGCAATAACTATCTACTACTTATATAAGACAATCGTTCATGATCACAAACTCTTGCGTCCTCTTCTGTCTACTTTGGGCATGGCTGGTGTCTGTGTGAGCGGATCCATCGTTCCCAATTTCATCTCATCTCTCTCAGGCACTGTGGACCATCTGCAATCACACGTACCTCAAAGTACTGAAGAGAAAGGAACAGATGGCTTCAGATGATGTCGAGACGGTGAGAGGACATGTCTGATCAGCGTGTTGACCGCTCTCAGCCCAATCACCAAGAGATGAACACTGTTCGTCCCATCAGTGTCGTTCTCTCTCCCGCAGGTGCATGATCAGGTCATCTTCTATACTGATGTAGACAGCCCAACCCCCACACCACCCAGTGTTACCCGCACACATCCAGAACGCACCGACTGGTTACCCACAAGGAAATCTCTCTTCACCTTATCCAACGGGACTTCAGCAACAACCACAAGATTATAGATTCGATCACAATCCATTCAACGGACGAAGCAATACGTCACAAGTCGATTAAAACGTAGCATCTATTCAAAAGTGTGTTACTTTCTTCACTTTAGAGATTGGTTCTCCTGTCATTTGTTAGTGAAGATCGACAAGGTTAAACTCACTATGGTGGCGATGTATTTCTCTCCCACAGCATTGAGTACAGTTTCCAACTTTGATAAATAAGGAGATGGTTTCTGTCGTTGTTAATCGATATAGATGTAGAAGGTTCACCTCCTGGTTAAGAGCAGCCAATTTAACACGATCTCTGCAGAGGGTGGTGTATAACAGAGACATCTCAGCCTCTACGTCGATCACATGGTCTCGTGTCTGATTCGGTGACGCTGCACTGCTGGGAGCCGTCTATTTTGATCGAATCAACGCATCGTTCTGCAGAGGGAGAAAGAGACCCACCGAGATCTTGTCTATGTACACTTTGACTCGATCTTGATTCTGCTCGATGCAAGGGTTCATGAACGCCAGGTGAGGCTCCTTCCCTTCAAACTGAGCCAGGTTCCCCATCTTCTGTATCCTGATGTGGGTCAGATCCGTGTGAGATAAGTGATCATCACATCTTTGAGATCAACGTCAGTGACCGAGAAGTGTCCACGTCCGGATGATCGTCCAACAGTTTGAACAGTTTCGGTCCCAGTATGGCTGGTCCCCAGAATCGTAAGAAGATGAAACCTGTTCCAATAAACAGAGAGATCGTAGAGAATGACACACCGGAGACGGCCGTCCACCGAACGATATTCTGAGCGCCCCACTTTTTGACGACACCCCTCTGTATTCCACTGAAGATCTGCCTCAGTTCACTGTGTCTTTCAGCTGATTGCGCTGGGTGTAGTGCTCACTAGGGTGTCTGATCTACCGATTGAAAGATGACCTGTGCGATTGCGGTCGTTGCTTCCATCAGCCCGGATGCGTTCTCATCGATCTGTACAGAGTGTTATCGTGATGTGTATGATGATGTCGTTCTATCCTCTATCATCGATCGACATCACTGACCTTCTCTTGTTTATCGACTCGTGAGGGATCCACCTGAAGAACGTGAACAAGATGAAAGGATGAGACTCTTCACCTCGAAGCTCTTTCGACTGGAACAGATCTCTTTGACCTTTCTGGCCATCACTTTGTACAGAAACTTTAGACCGATCAACTTCATGTAATTGTCCACTGACTTTGTAGCGATCGAATTTCCACGGAAGATGACGTCCTCAGATGCTGTCGTCTCTCAGTCTTCACATTTCTCTGTCTGTCACCTGTCGATGAGATCTCCCTCTCTGTCAGATGGTTCAACAGATCCACTGCCTTTCCACGTCCCTGTGACAGTGAGTCCATCGAATGCGAGCCTCCATTCAAATATAATCATGAAACATATTTGTATTCGAAGCGTACGAGGGAGATTATGCGGTGAGAGAATGAAGCACACCTCGTAGAGACGAACTAGATTCTTCGCCACACCATCACGGTCCGACGTCACTTCACCCAAAGCATCGATGATGGCATAATCTCCCGCATTGATGAGATCCCACAGCTCAGAGTAATTGTCCAGAGTCAATATCTGCGTCTCCTACTCGTCGTCAACTCTCCACAAACAGCTGTAGAACTGACCGAATATTTGAGACGGAGGCGAATATCGCCGAGGGACAAGTCTTCGTTGCTGCTGATGCTCTTCTCTCTCCTCATCATGCTCCTCCTCTCTGCTCTCCCTGTCTTCGATTATCTCTGTTGTACCATCCATCTACAACGAGTCACCTGTCAGAGTATACCAATTTTTGACGGGTGTGTTTGGCGTGAGAGTAGATACGGAGAAACTGACTTGGCCCAATTTCGTGCTGTGAGTCCTCTCTTTGTCTTTAACGATCACCCGCACGTCTTCTTTGATGTTGTCTACAGTCAGCTCACTGTTTGACGTCAGCCTCTTTCGCGAGATCGACTTACAAGGTGGTCGAGAAATTCCACGACGGATTGAGAGTCTTCAGTGCGGTGGAACTCTTCTTCTTCTCCGTTCCGTGACGTATCACGACGAACGGCTGATCGATCATCAGCGATCGATGATGATGATGATCCGAAGACATCTCAAGATGGATCACTCACGCTACACAGATCGTTGGTATCGTTTGCGACGAGATTTCTTCCTGTGAAGAGATGAACGATGTCATCATGGACATATCGACATCAACGGTGAGATTGAATCACCTTCGATGAGCTTGATGGACAAGAGAGCCGCAGATGATTTCGAAGCGGGAGTGTAAGTCAATTCTACGAGGACCTCACCAGAGATGAAATCCTGTGAAGGTGACGAACCATCACCCATCTTCCCTTCACCTCGCTCTTCTTCGATTGTAGCTCGTACCACTGTTCGTTTGGTTGTTGGTCGATCAATTGCTGCATCGGAATCTGTACCGCCCCCAACTATTTCAAAACCTTAATTTTGAAGATGTACGACAGAGTGACTCACGATTCCGTCCCTGCGGCCGGAGTGGTCCATGACAGTGATGTTGACAGACTGTCAGATGTCAGATGTCACGTGTCATCAGTGACACTGTACCTCCTCCATGATGTCAGATGCCGATTTCTCTGTCAGATCCAACTCGAACTCTTCTCCCCAGAGGGGTGAGTCCGTCTTGTAGATGGTCTGGGTGGACACCGTCTGAGCCCCTGATGTCTCGTTCACTTCTCTCCTCTCTCGTTCTCTCACCTATCTGTACCAGACAGAACGCATCGCTGTGTGGTTTCAAATTTCTGGCCTCGGCGACTGCAGAGAGTGAGAAGGAGAGAGGCAGAGGAGTTCACCTCTGACGTAGAGCATACTCTGCATTCTCATCTTGCGACCGGTGGCTTGCATCTCGAGACACCTCTTCCTCAGTCCATTCATCCCGGCTCGCTGCTCGGATCAGTGGATCATTCCCCGTGATCATCTCACGTTCATGGCACTTCGAAATGTGCTCATCCAACTCAATTTGTCTTTCTCACGTCAGTCACTGATGATTTTCGTCTCTTACCTTCTTCCGTTTCTGCTTGAAAGATACACCTTTGTGAGGGTGAATCGTGATCCTTCGTAGTGGGCTCACCTTCTCATCGAATTGAATGTATTGATAATCCGAAAGGCATGCTCACTTCCCTTCTCCGAGAAGGTGTCGACGATGTCATTATATTTCAACATGTCTAGATAACCTTTCGGATAGCTGTCCTTGGGCGATTTGAAGTAGAAGACCATGTCCGATGTCGTTACCACGATCCACTTCTTTGTCCATCTTCCCACCGGCCCTTTCGTGGACCACTTTTTCAGATAGCCAGATCTGAACGTGATGGGTGCAAGAGAGAGGGCAGACGTCTCTTCATATCCTAAAATCTTTCCTCTCTGTTTCCCCTATGAAGTCAGTTAGAATAAATCGTCACACTCAATATCATAGATAGGGAACCGACCCTGCTGAGGAATGGCCTTCAGAGGAATGATGCTGAAGAACATGGGCTTACCATTAGAATAGCATCCAATAAGGGACAGAGATCAGCTAGTGTTGCCTATACACCCAAATGACGCAACCGATGGCTGGTGCACGCGACTGATGGTTGCGCGGCCCGAAAAAAATTCTCTGTGATTGTAGATGGAGGTTAACATGTTGAGCGCATTACGCATGATAGAGGATTGGATTTTTATGAACACGGATGTGGTGAGTCGTTCACCATTATCACATGGTGGTGAACGACTTATTCAGCTTGTTAATATTATGAGAGATCTGAGTTATAACTCTCAGAACTGTGTTTTTCGTTCGCCAAGAACAGCTCCACGCCAGACATCGAAATATTTCTATCCCGTCATTTCCGAGGGTTGTGTTCGACACGAGGCTGACGATTTTGTACCAGATAATCATCCATCGCTTTCCATCTCATTTGGTACACCGTTCGATGTAATTACATCGATCATCCTAGTGTACCAGCTGCTCGGTAAGGCGTGGAACTCCGTTCGATTATATCAGCGCATTCAGCCACTGTCCCAGTTTGGTTGAATTCCCTTGTCCTTTTTGGCAGTCGCAGGGGGACGTTTTTTCGTGTCGGTCTAATCGACAAAGACGCAAAAGAGCATCGTTTCCTGTATTCCTCAATAAATTTTGAATCGTCACGTACGTGACTCTGCTGATACAGTCCGATCCAAAGGAGGGACGAAGGTCAGTCTCTCTTCCAAGAGCTTGATGAGCTTGCCAACCATCAGACCAGAGGGATAACTGACATCGCAAGCTAACAATCAATCACTCATCAGTGGCTCACCAGAGTCATCAAAAGATTGGAGAGTGAAAAGGAATTTCATGGAGAGCGCAATTGAATGAACGAAATGAACGAGGAGGTACAAGATAGAAGAGAAGGAAACACACATCCAATTGAGACAGAGGAAAACGAAGAATTCATGATGAATAAGAAGGTGAGAATGATCGTTCTCGTCTTCAACTGAAGTTTGTGATAGCGAACAACATACAAGCCTCCACCATGAAGCCTTGTGCCGGTGTTCTGCGGTCAGCTTCTGGCATCGATACTGACTCAATACATTGCACTTGACAACACTTCATCGTCTGTTAACTTTCGTGTCAATGCAACTCAGCGCAGAAAGGCTGAGAGAAGAACTTTTTTACAATACTCATGCGACTTGAACTGTTTATTTCAGCAACTTCCCTTTCTTGTGTTCTCTTTCAAAATAGACGTGATCTCCTGTGCGTTGTATTTGTACATTTGCTTTGAGGTTGATATCTCACCCTTCATGGTTTCCAATACAAATATGGTGGACTTTGTGGTTCCCAACTGCACTGGAATGTCAGAAGCAATCCTCCATAACTGCTCTTTGTATTTTCGATTCAGTAACCAGCGCAGTAATTGATTTTGTGAGGTCAATATCACAGCCTTGCATGTGCTTGTACCTACTCTGAACATCTCCTCTAGTAACAGGGGATAGATCCGCTTGCAATCCTCATAGGATCCAAACCGTTGTCCCTGAGGTCCATCATTCACCTCCATCACGTAGACTCACGAATGGAATGTCGCTGATGAATGCGTCGATGCTGTCATCCCGTAGAGGTAGATCTGATGGTGTTCATTCGTGCGATGTAGATGACATCTCACTCGTGGAGTTTGCATAGAAGAGTGATATATTGGCCTGTGCTTGGTACTTGGTGAGATGCAGTACATTCTCCGATGCCTTCTCCAATTGCTCTCGGCTGACGTCGATCCCAATGTAAGCGTTGCTCTTGTATTTCGAGCACATCTCGATCAGCAGGGTTCCCTTCCCACACATGGGATCACATATTGTCTCTGTGTGCCTCACACCCAAGAGCCTGTCTCGTTCAACACCATCACCACCTCCACACTCACTTGACCATGGCCCAGGCTAGACTGCTTCTCATACCGGACACCAGGAAATAGTCCTTCAGAGTAAAGTTGTGATTGTCCGATTCAACTGGTCCTCCGAAAGAGGAACTCTTGTCTCTCCTCGGAAGGGGAAATGCGAGGAGAGTGGATCTGTCTGTGAGATTGACATACAACTCCATCTCGTATTCTTTCACGTTCGACTTCCACTTGTGTTGTGAAGCTTCTGTCACTCCCCTCGCGATGGACGTCGACACCGACTGATCCTTTCAGTTCAGAAGAGGAAGCGACTCACTTGGTGGGAATGTCGCTCCATGCGATGACCAGACAGCTTACATGAGACGCGGAATCGAACGGGGGATGGGCAGTTCTGAGGTGCAAGTGCTCTTCGGCAGCTCTCGAATGCCTCTTCGATGTCACTAAACTTCTCCATGGACCATTTTTGAATGAAGCGTAATGATTCTTCTACTGCCTCGTTAACCATCTTATTGAGTGCAGACTAACCATCGTCGTGGTTTGTATAAAAGTTGTTTGGGGTGGGTCCTCCGTATATCAAACGAAAAAGTCGTTCTATTCCCTCTATAGACAACACTGAATCCCACAACAGTGCCTCATTGTCTGTGGTTGTCAAAGAGGCAACAATGATGACATCTACCTGAGGAACAACGAAAGATAACCTTCCCTGTGCTAAATTGTTCACATTCAGGAACATCGATTCTATGCCCTGTGAGAATCTCTCGTATCTGATCTGTCCTCAGCGGATTTCTCTCCCATCGATCTCACTTCTC
This sequence comes from Planoprotostelium fungivorum, assembly GCA_003024175.1. Classification (NCBI taxonomy): domain Eukaryota; phylum Evosea; class Variosea; order Cavosteliida; family Cavosteliaceae; genus Planoprotostelium; species Planoprotostelium fungivorum. Next base: position 21,834 of record MDYQ01000206.1, on the reverse strand, counting down.
CTACAATGATCCTCTCTAAGCCTTGCCCGCAGGTGACGAGAAAGCTAGCAACCACCATAACACGAGATGCGCGGTGTGTAGTGCGAAAATGACATCTACAAATGAGGATTAAAAAGATCACACCCCATCACATCAGCTTGCCTCCCTGAATGGGGGCGTCCCAGTCTCAATACTATGCAGACGTTAACAATGGTGACAATATTGATCCCACTCAACAATGGCTCATGATCCCCCCCGAATCTCTCTGCAACGATGGCTTCCTCAAGGACAAATTGTTTCGACTCCTCAAACTAGGATATGGATTGGAAGAAGAAGAGGAATTGGCACACTTGGGAGAAGATGGGGCGGAAGGCTCATTGGCCTCCATCTTGACTTTGTATCGTTCGCATAGGAACTTGAGGTGTTTCTGTTGTTCGAGAAATTCTTAATGTGTGCTAGATCATCAAGTGCACCACAGAGCAATGAAGAGCTCTTTCACAAATTGAGAGACAAATTATCCTCCCAAACGAGAGTGATCCAACGCATCACCTCCTCTACGATTGAATCTGAGGTCGTTGGGAACAGTGATTATGTCTTCGAATTGCGCACATCACATCGACAGAAGGTGAGATCAACGCATGTGTCCTGAAACTGAAGTCGAAAAGGTCATCCGAAGGATCTACCATGAGACACAAAACCAGATGGCCCGAATTGCAAAGGTAATACGAACCGCTAGGGGATGCTGATAGATTGGTAGTTGGAGAAGCAGACATTGGTTGCCGCATTTAGAGCGACAGAACAAGATGTCGCTCTGAACATGTACTCCCGCATTCTATCACCCCTCCTCTCCCTCAATGTCATGGTGACAGACGACAGCCTGTTGAAGGACATCATGCATTCCGTCTTCTCTGTGGTCTTATCAGACGAGGGGAGGAAGCAGAAGTTGATCAGTGCCAACATGTGGTTCAATCAAGATCACTGTGACATCATCAGGAACATACTCAAATGGCTCAACGATGTCATCGTTCGGCAATGCTCTAGACAGAAGGAGGAACCATCGACGAGACCCATCAACTACGAGATACTCGACGTGTGAGTGTTGAACATGAAGAGATGAAGGAGTGAGAGAATCAGGGCTTTGAAAGGAATGGCTGGTATAGGCATCATGACGCAGTCACTGCGATGCATCCTCTCTCTCCTGGAGACCCTGATGAAGATCGAGGATCTCGACCTTCCAACAGATGTACACAGACATCTCACAGATATTCTGGATCCATTCATCCGAGAGCTCGTCTCTTCCTGCGCTTCGAGATACCCCAGTGACTATACCATGGGCACTCTCTCCTATATGCAAGGTGTGTCACCATGTCAATGAAGAAATGACGAAGATCAGAAACGTTCTCGGTGGACTTGTCTGTCGTCAACAAAGACAATCGTGGAAGGATCAGTATCGGATGTGATGATCGGTACGTCTACTTGTTGGTCAAGGATACCATCTTCAAGTTTGGCACTGGCTGTTCGGGCACTGTACAAGGTGATGGAGAGTGATGGGGGGATGATTCATCATCGCGTAGGTCAATCATATGGGAGCCACATCTTATCGGATCACGAATACGGAGGGACACTGACCGTGGTCAAAGTGAGTGTCATCATCAAAGGAAGGACTGAGAGAAGACAGAACCACCTGTATTATCTCTACCAGGTGACAAAGATCAAAGTCATCGACACAGATTACATGAAAACGGTGGAGACCATCAGCACGAAGGATTACGGAGGGAAAGAGGAGGGGAGGACAGCGAGTTACATCACCAGTGACGGAAGATATTTGTTCATTCTATTCCGTCTCCAATCACACCACCCCCTGATGTCCGATTATCCTTCGCATCTCGTATCTCTCATTCTTCCTGGTGACAATAGCTCCGGTAAGTCTGACATTGTATCTTCATCTGAATCCATACAGAGGCCATGGGGGAAATGGTGGACAGCGAGTACATTTTGGAGAAGTATGACCCTTCGTCATCTTCATTTCAGCGATGTTATCGCTTCCAAACAGGTAGGTTAAACGATTGATTTGAAACTGAGAGGGAACAGATAAATTGATCAACATGGTACCCCAGATGCCCCACGAAGTGATTGAAGAGGGATGTTGCTATTGCAATGGCTTCGAGTTTGTGGTCACTGTCCCCTTTGCATCTGTTCCTCTGCCCTCAAAGACAGTGGATCCTCCCCTCTTTGTCAGAATCTTCTCCCTCTCTGATGCTAGGCACAATCGTGATTATATCCCCACTGGTGGAGGTATTCTACTTACACACCTCATCTCACATCTATACTATTATCATGTCTGTTTTATCTTGAAAAGAAACTGATGGGGAAATAGAATTATCGGATTTGGGGATACCAGTGTGCTACGATGTGAAGAACAATCTCCTGATGAATTGGATCGAGGGAAAAGAGAAGATTGGAGTGTGGAAGAACAAATCGATGGCACCGAAGCATTATTTCTATGGAGGGGCTTATTCATCTCTGGCCATCATGGAGAGCTTATCCGCACAGACGATTAAAATTCCAACCCAAGAGGAATCTCAGCAGAGTAAGAAGGTCATAGAAGAAACATCGGATCATCTCACTTGGATGTGTGTGAGGGTACTGAGTATGGTATGTCATCACACATTTCATCGATTGAACCGAACAGATCGACGCATCAACGGATATCGCGTGGAAGGAAACGGAGACGAAATGGAGGAACGAGTACACGATCGACATCTGTACCGACACCTTCCTGTCTCTCTCTCAGATGATCGCGAGTCTATCCACTTACTACCAGCACACGACGCACAATCGAACACTCACGAGATGGGATCCCAAATTGTACAAACTGTATAGCTTATTGAAACTGCTGGATCACAATACCTCTTATGTCATCGAAAAAAACTTGGACAAATCGACTGCCGGACTTGTCCCCGAATGTGAGTCGCTGATCGTCACTTGACCTCATTCCATTCAGCCCCTGTCATCGAATCTCTACGAGTGTCCCTTCTGGCGATATTTAACCTCTCGACGTTGACGATGAAGAAGCTTAGCGTCGAAGAGAGTAAAAGCTCCTTGAACGTGAGTGGATACACAGAGAGGAACATGACAAGAGACAGATCTATCCACTGATCTACCAGACGATATGTGATATCTGGGCACGTGATGTGGATCTCTTTCATCCAGAGATGGATACAAAGTTGAACATCATCAACGAGATCCTCAACGTTGGAGGGGGAATCATCGATCTGGTTCAATACTCTGGTGGAACTCATCCCTCTGCCTTGATCCTCCCCTTCTATCCAGGTACCTCCCTCTTCGTGTCATTGCTTATCCCTTCAGATGAAGTGGGGAGGAACGAGAGTCAGCCATCGATCGATCAGGAAGATGAGTCGATGAGAGTGGTGGAGTTGGTTCACATGATGAAGCTGTTGACCAACAAAACGTTCGGTGAGAATGGACCGTTGGAGAGAGAGTGAAGAGGAGACAGGGATGATGGACTTTTACGTCGATCAGATCGTGGGGAAGGAAACGGAAAACAAGGCAGACCGCGCTCTCTTGGAGGCATCATCAGCCTTGACGGTGTTGATGCAGGAAGTTCAGAAGGATCTGTGCTGCAGGTCATACAGAGATGAGAGAGTGGCATCTCAGCTGGTGGAGTACACGATACGTATCATCGACAGCTGTGATTCTCTCCTCAGAGGTGCAAACTGGAGAATGGTACAGATACAAGGTACTCATCCTTTCCTCTGCCATAATTCTTCTCTCCTCGCAGTGGTCCATCATCTCCTGACAATCGACAGGACACACCCTGGCACCCGTGTATGAGCTATTCGACTCGATATTACGCGGGTCCGTGATAGGAACTCTACTGCCACCGCTGATGTGGTCTCTTCTGGCTATGCCATCCGTACACAGAATGAACAACGATTCACAAAAGACCCTGATGGAGTCACTTAAAAAGCTCCTGGATCTAGTGGACACCTTTCAAAACATGAAGAACCGAGTGAAAAATGAAAGGAAGATGAAGAGACGGCAGGACATCCAGACGAGAGGGATGGAGGGACAGAGAGAAGAGACCGGATCAACAGAGGAGAAGAAGGACAAGAGAAAGGGAGAGAAGATGAGAAAGAGAGACTGCGAAGTCGTCGAGACGGAACACCCGTATCGAGTGGGGCAGGATAAGGAGAGGTTCATTCAGTTCACTGGTGCCACCTGCTTGATCTTATCCTTTGATCCTCGTTCACTCCTCTCCTCCGATCATTGTCTGCAGGTGAGTGGATCGATTTCATCCCCTCTCACCCCCTCAGATCCAATACAAGACGGCGGGAGAGACTACGAGCCATCTATACTACGGCCACAAGTTTCCCAAGCGACATGTGATTCAAGGAGAGTCAGTGAACATCAAGCTGTGCACATCCATGAATGTGGGTATGGGAGCTCTGTGGGGTTATCGACTCAAGGTCATGCCTGTCTATTCCATGTCTGCAGACCATTCTGCACCTTATCTATCCGATCTACAGAGATCGATCACCCTCTTCATGGGAAAGGTGTGCAAGGCATCATCATCTCGTGAGTCTAACCAACACGAGTGCTTCGCTGGAGAGATGAACCGAGTGTATGATGAAGAGATCACGAAAGAGATGAGAGGGACATTGAGGGGTGGACTCATTCAAGAGGACTCCACTCTATTGGACCCCCTGCACCTCTTCCATACAGAGGTGTCAGAGGATATCCCAGGGACTCAGGGGAGCAGACTTCTGAAGATACTGGCACAACGACACCCGTCCCTGAGGATGAACAACATGATCCCTCACGTTCATCGCCTCCACCATCACATCCTGTCTCTCCTCTTGCATTACACCGCATCTTCTCACCTCGCTATGAAGGTAACATCATAATCATCTCGTCTGCTGACACACGTAGATGGTCAGTCAGTGGGACACTAAGGAACGAGAAAAGGAGATACCAGGTGTGTTGATATACATTTGGAAGCAATCTGCCAGATTCATCGGTACCTTGTCCCAGAAGCAGCAAGTCATGATCAGACTCAAACCGGAAGCCACCAGGTGAGAAATGAGACAACGAGTTACATTGACACAATGTAGTGAGGAAATCTACTACCAGTTGGCAGAGGAGATGCTGCTCCGTGTCAAGTTTCTGAAGGAGTGCGAGACACCCACGAAAAGAGAAGAGAAAGAGGAAACGAAGATCAGAGGAGACTTCTTCGACATACCGCTGCCACCTCTGAGCGGTGGAGCTCACAAGAGAGCACTGACAAACAGTGCACTGTCCTCGAACATATCGTCGCTGTCTAGGTATGGCCGAGCTATCAAATGGATCCCTCACACGAAACAGATCGATGAGCGGGATTCTGATTCCGAAGAGGGCTGTGGAGTCACCAGAGGATGAGATGAAGGAGGCGAAGAGGAGAAAGATCAATCCCACATCAGGAACATCATTGAGCATGAGTGATCTGCCATCTTACGTCAGAAACCAACAAGAGAAAACGAATAGTAGGAGATATCTCTTGACTCGATCAGAGTCCATCCGAGAGCAGGTGAGGAACGGAGAGGATCACTGGACTGAATGAGGAAAGCTGAGCAAGTGGAGAACAAAGACAGAGGAAGAGAAGAAGAGCATGTCCTGAAGAATTGGGAGAGAAATACTCTGAGATGATGAATGGGATAATAGCATTCATCAACGAGGATTACGAAGTGAAGGAAGTGAGAGAAGTGATGGAGAGACACAAGAGGAGAGCAGAGTACAGAACATGGGTCATGTCCTTCATGGCAGAGATGATACGCCGCAGTACCGTCACAGAGAAGGACGCACAGAACAAGTTAAGCATGATCCGAGGCATGAAGGATGCACTCATCACAGGAGACTACACCGAGGGTATCACTGTGAGTGCTACATCCTTGTTCACACTCGTATTGATGCATTCAGTGCTGTGGAGTTCGATTGATGCAGCGAGTGAGGGAGAGCTTCTTCCGTATGTGTGAGTCGGCCATCTCTTACTCTGCCTCTCTGCGAATCGATGATTCCCTCACACCTTCTCTCCTGGCACACGTCCTCCTCTCTATCTCTTTCTCCCCTCAGGTATATCCTCTCATCGATGTCTCTTTGTGAACTCGTGCAGAGAGAAGACATTGAACACTTATACCGCATGGACATTTGCAAATACATGAGAGAGATGTTGGACAAGTGGAATCCCATGAGAGAAGAGAGGGAATTCGAAATGGTGCACGAGATGAGGAGAACAGGATTCTACAGCCTCTCTATCTTGGTTGCAGCCATCAGTGAGCAGAGACACAAGGACCCTTCTCCGTCGCTGCTTCACTTGTGTAGACAGTTGGAATCGATCCTGTGCGATCAACTGACGACCACCATCAATGATCTGAGGGGCATCAAGGTGAGATGACGAGAGGGAAGGAGAGTGACAGGGTCAGATGGAAGGAGAGGCAGAGATGAGAGAGAGTTTAAACAAGATCATTCGTGCGGAAAACAACCAAGAGTCGCAGAGGTTGTACGGATCGATACCAGCGGCTATGAGGAGATACGCAGAGGACTACTGCAACGATCTGCTGTGCCTCATCTTGTTCTACACAGAATCGAAGGCGCCTGATGTGCTGAATGGTCATTACGACTTCTGCTCTCAATACGGGCAGCTGCTTCCCCTCTTGTTCAGCCTCTTTGAGAGAGAAGAGAGACGTCACTTCAGTATACGGATACAGAGGGGTGCAGTCAAGGTGATGCATTCGATGTGCATCTCTTCTGAAGGTGGGCAGTTGATCCAGGGGTTGTTGTCGTCCATGAAGATCGACAAGTCGAACAAGGCAGAAGGAAAAGTAGATCGGGACATGGACAAGATCCAAACGATCTTCATCACATTCATCAAGATCATAGGAAAGTCGGTCCTACTGATCGACCCCGAAGCAGAAAAGGTGAGAGAGAAGTAGAGCGAAAGCTGAGAGAGACAGAATTCCGGGGACAATGGATTCATCGCCCAATCGTCCACGTTGATCGCAGACATGATCTCTTTCGTCAGAAAGATCGGTGAACACCCCAACTATGCAGATGGGATCGAGAGAATGATACGAGAGCAAGTGAGAAGGGGTCTGGAGGACATCAATGGACAAGGAGAGATGGAACAGACAGACGAGAGGACCCGAGAGGAGAACCTGCACGGAATGATAGGCGGACTGTCTTGTATCGGAGGATACAAAGAAACATCACTGAGAGCAGGAGGGAGAGTTCGAGTCTACATGCCCCACCAGCCCTCCGATCAACTCCTTCTGGGCTCCATCGTGGGCTTCGCTTCCAACTCTAGAAATGTCACGGTGAGACGGATGAGTGGTGCATGACAGAGTCTCAACTGACCAGGTATTGCTCGATTCAGGAGAGACGTTCGAGACGAGCACCGGGAGGATGAAGGCTTATCCTGAGGTCGTGGCAGAGCCCTCGTTGATGGCTATCGATGATCAGATGATGCTCCTCATGCTGCGTACACTGTCTCATCCCTCCCTCTCCATTCCACACTTGCACCACACTCAGATCAGACTCACGATCATTCACTACTTGTACCACATCCTGCACATCCATCCCTCAGAGATCGATGCTGAACAGGCTTCTCCTGATGGGTGATTCATCTAGCATACATCTCTTCCTTTCATACAGATTTGTTCGAGGCATAACTTATCATGCACAGGAGAAGGAATACAGAAGAGAGGAAGAGGAGGATCGAAATGTTCATGAAGCAAGGGGGACTGAAGATACTGATGGAATACGCACGGAAACCAAGAGAACACACGGGAATCAAAGGATTGGACGGACATCAAGGGGTTGGCTCGAATCTGAGCATCTTCTTCGAAACCCTCTGGCGACTGGTGGAATTGCATCACAACAATTCATCCTCTACCAATCTCCTCTCCCTCATCGATCCTCCCCCCTTTGACTTTTCCTCTGCCGTGCCCCATAGTCCCACTCTACTCACTTTCCCTGGCCAACCGTCTCAGGTGAGAGGAACGAGAAGAGAGCGAGGATAACCATGCAGCAGTCCCTAGGAACACCCAATGTGATTGGAGATAAGATTCTGGCACAGCAGTTCCTCCCTTGCTCCGTACACATCATGGCATACGGAAACAATTCATCACAGAGTAAACACTTGTCCAACAAATCGGAAGTCAATTACCACACGTGAGGATGGAACCAAGGGAGAGTGGTTTGACTTGTGATAGACAACGATCGAGAGAGAAGGAATACTGGGGTCACTTTAGGGGAAACGTACCTTTCACACCCACAGTACAGCAGACCATCGGTACTCCCTCCATCAAGGACAAGACGAATTTCGGTTCCTATGTAAGCCATTACTACTATGAGGTCCACGTCATTCACAGTGGAGATCATCCATCGTTCATATGGTGGGGATTCATTCCCATAGAGCAGAGAGTCTCCCCTCCTCCCCCTGGAACAGTCAAGAACACCTATGGTGTGTAGTCACACGGATGATGACTGAATACCTGATTGACTCTTATTGTACAGGCATGACGGGAGCCTGTTCAGCAATGAGCAACAACGAGCACATCAGTACATCCAGCATGAATCACAATCTACACAATGGAGATATCGTGGGATGCGGGTTCTACACTGAGCGAACAAAGCAACGGATCTTCTTCACTCTGAATGGTATCCTTATCGGTCAACCCATGCCTGCTGTATGTCCTCTCCATCTCTCCTTCCCTTTAACACCCTACAGATTAGTCTACCTCAGCAGGGCATGTTTCCCGCTTTGAGTACGGGTTCAAACAACACCACCTTCCAGTTCAATTTTGGTGCCTTTCCCTTTCTCTTCGACGTCAAGAGATACCTGGAGGACACGTACGCTCACCTCTCATCCAGAGAGGAAGAGCCAGAGATAACTGATGCGGATACGAAACCAGTCAGCAAGAGAACCACGGGGAACGGAATGATCACCATGGGAAGACCACTCGAGCCTCTACTGCGCGGATTAGACAATCCATTCATGCTGCCTCAGACATCCGTACCCGTACAAGCCTCGATGTCACCACCGCCGGTGCAGCCACCCAACTTGAGAGTCTCTCGGACGCAGTCTGTGACGAATCTGAACCACCACATCTTCTCTTCCAATGCTCCATTCCAGACGAGTCCCGTCATCCCAGCGGTGAATGCCGTCAGGTACTCTTCCTTTGGAAGGCTCTCAGATTCTTCTCTGAGTGACAGTCTGGAGTCTCTGTGTCCAACCAGTGACAACATGATCATCGATCAGAGGGCACAAGAGAGAAGAGAGGAGAAGGTGGAGGACAAAGGAGATGACATGGAAGAAGACATGGATGAGGAAGAAAGCGATGAGGAGAAAGAGGAGAAAGAGGAGAAAGAAGAGAGAGAGATGACGGAAGGAGAAGAGAAGAGAGAAGAAAGAGAGAAGAGTGAAGACAGAGAGGAGAAGAGAGAAGAAGGAACGATTCAGAGGGAAGGGGAATGTGTGTTGTCAGACATCGAGAGTGTCAGCCATTCGTACACAGAGGGAGGGAACGGAGTGGAAGGACAGAGAGAGGCAGAGGGAGAGTCCAACGAGAGAATTCAAGAGGAAGCAAGTGTTGGAAATCCACTGAGATCGATAGCACCAAGCGTGAGCCTCAAGACCAGTGAACCGATGCTGCACGAACTGAGTGTGGGGACGGCCTTGTCCCTCATCAACTTGATCTCCATCAAATCTCGTCACCCACAACTGTGGCACGAATCTTTGCTGAAGGTGTGTCGATTGGAGGGCCACGACTGATGTGCGATAGTATGAGGGACAGTGTGGAATCGTTCACAAGATCGATTACATCAGTGGGAATGTGCTCATGTCGATGAAGGACACGAGCAACAAGCAGTATGACATGAGTGAATTGTGGTGGATCCACATCTCATCTCTGTCGAAAGACTACGGGGAGATGCACAAACAATATAACTTCTATCAGAATTTTAGAATTCAGATGACGAAGATGGAGGATTCCAGGGTCAAGAGATTCGGTGAGCTCACTGAGGGAGAAAAAGGCTGACTGTAGTAGCCTTACAATTGATTAATGGTTTGAGCTATTCTGTATCCAGAAGGGCTCTGTTGAGGTTGTTCAATGAGCAGGCCAAGGAAAGTGTCCCCAGAGATGTCTATCTGCCCTATCTCCCCGACCACAGCACAGATGCCGAAGATTCGACAACCATTCCTCTCTCGGATTGGATCGAGTGCTTGAAGATCATCTCCGTAGAGAACATCCGTCACCCAGATAAGGATTTGTCTCCTCTCAATTTCCGACCTCGAATGGATCTCATGGATGAGAAGAAGGTGAATCCATTCCATCTGTCACCCATCCATAACGGATCATGTTTCATTTCGTCTGACCTCTATAGATGGTCACGTTTCCAAAGCACACGAGCACGACCACCGTGGACGGAAATCTGATCCCCTTTCGAAACATCGTAGTTGACATTCTGCTTGAGAGATACATGCACAACAACAACCACGAAGCATCCATGAGGAAAATACCCAACTTATCCATGTTTCACCAGATGCTGCTGAAGGAGATTGCGGCCACACAGACAACAAAGAACTGCTTGAAGCAACAATCCTCTCCCGCAACAAGCACATGGAGTCGTCTAGTTCGTATAGATGGTGATGACATCATTGATTGACCATCAAGCAGAGGAGATCGATGCTAAAGGGCACAGGTGCATCGGGACTGAGCGTCGTGTTCGGTAGAGGGAGCAGTGTACCCCACAAGATACAGATTCGAAAGGGAAAGAACGAGCCGACGATCGCCAGATACGGTGGGATGTACAACACGGGACTGCAGCCCGTATATGTAGAGGGAGACACCCTCCACTACCTCATCGACTTTGCCTCTAATGCTGGGGAGAAACATCGCTTCGAGATGTTTGTGATCCCGGTCTTTCCTCTCTTTGGTAAACGTATTCTCGAACCAGGAAATTTTCAGTTCATCTGGACGCTCCTTCACACTCTCTTCATGCTTCCCATGCCATCCAAGGTGCCTGCTTATCCTCGTCACTTGATGCACCTTCTCATAGTCCACAGATTTCGAGTGATCGGTATCATTATACGAAGCGATTGCCTCAAGCAATGGCCACAATCGATCTCTTCCAGGCTCTTGGAGAGAATGCTATCTCGCTACGAACATTCCATAAGACATCTGTGTTCAGGTATCATCTCATATCATCTACTATAACATCTCATATCATCTACTATAACATCTCATGTACCGAGACTGATTGTCTCAGATGGATGTCCGCTATTCTAGATCACTTCTGTCAAATGATGAGCAGTGGCAATCCCATGTCATCTGAAATCAAGAGATGTCCCTTTGATCACCTCACAAAGATTCGAGTACATCTTTCAATGGATCTCTTTCATTGATATCCCCAGGTTCACATGGAGAAACTGTACAAGAGCAAGGTGAAGTCTACCAACTTTAGCCCCTACTTCCTCTCTATGGTGGAGCTCATCACCCAGTGGAGCAAACTGAAGCGGATTATGAGCCGAACACCTCCGTCAAAGGTACGATCGATGTGAGGAATTGAACTGAAGAGAACAGAGAGCAACACCGCAGATGATCTTAAGCCCTACGGTCGTTCGAGCGGACGAAGAGGCCATACAGACCATCGTCAACCTACACCTCCCCGAAGCGGTGGCTGATGTGATCCACTGGATGACTCTGCAGTGACTGAGATGTGATAGGTGCTGACCACGGATGAATCGGAGAATCACAACTTTCTGCTGGAATCCAGAGAGCCGGACACAACGATACCCTTACCCGTGTCAGCTCCAGACCTTTTAGCATCTCATCCTCCTGTTCCATCCAAGATGGACCAGATTAGCTGGTTGGCCATCTTAGAAGAGGTGAGACTGTGTCGTTCTCTCATCACTGACAGACGATAGATGGTGGAAGTTGTTGATAGCTATTATCAGTATCATCGATTTCCTGATACTTTTGTGAAGAGGGCTGTGGCCTCTATTTTTGCTTCTGCTGCTACATTCGGTGGGACGAATCACTACATGGAGAGCCATACTGAAACGAATGTAGAGACCGCACACCCCTATGAGAAGTGCGATATCGTTCGCAGCTTTCACTTCGAGGATGCATCCTCAGTGCACCTCTATTTTGACCGACGTTCGTCTCTCTACGATGATCATCTTTTGAGAATCTCCACTTCTGAAGGAGGTGAGGTGTGATGTGTGTATCAACCCAACAGAGTGCAGACGATTCAGAAGACGTAGCCAACTATCTCGGATCGGGACAGAAATTTACGGATCTCCACATCTCCAGCGATCGATTCACCATCCGATTTTCCATCACATGGGAGCAATACGAGCACACGGACTCCTTCTGTGATGGATGTGACAAGCAGATCTTAGGCCTCAAGTATCACTGTCTCACTTGTGGATTCAACCTCTGCACCTCATGTATTGGCCAAGAGCCATCAGATCATGTGCAGATTCTCCTCAGAAGACCCGTGAGTGTATCCAACTCCTATTCAGATGAATGACATCACCCAGGTCAATGATGAATACGAATTGGAGGATTACGATTTGAAACCAGCCCTCTTGACCGAGAAGAGCGGAGATATTCACGAGGGGATCAAATGCTCTATATGTGGGAGGTGCCCCATCATTGGGAATCGATACAAGTGTGGGCACTGTCCCGATTACGATCTCTGTGAGGAATGTGAAGGGACGCACAACCACAACCCTCATCACATATTCATGAGGCTATCTCATCCCATCCCCTCCTCCCGATTGGATCTCTTCCAGTTCGTCCTTCCATTTGTACAAGAGGCCTACTGGGGTTTCAAATTCATCGCCATCCCCGAGCTATCGCAACACGGCATCGATCGCATAGAGGCTGCCCCTGACACCAACTTTGGTCCTTACTACAAGTGAGTTTCTCTCTTCACTAGTTCACTGACTCCCTCAGATCCATTCCTCACGCAGCCGATCGATTGGACCTTTCGATATACAACGCACCATCGTTCCATCACGATGAACCCGAGTCGTTCGAACACACCACCACCAGACTCATCGACGAAGAGCTCGTGTCACTCTTGAATCGGTGCGTCCATATGTGGAGTCCAGTACTGAAGATCGACAGGAGCTACCAAGAGAAGGGAAGTTCAGCGTTTGCCATACCACCCAGTGAGTTGACAAAGAGCAACAGCCAGGACATGACACACTACCCCCAATTGACCAAGATCGATCACATGGAATTGACAGCTAGGTGAGTCCGTGAATGAGAAGCGGGACTGAGATGACGTCAGGTATTCCGTCTTACAACTGTTCAATCTGAAGATGCAGAAACTGCTCTGCTACATCGATTTGAACGACGCACAACAGAAAGCATGCCTCAGTCAGGAGCCGAGGTGGATATCTCTGGCCCAGAAAGTGTTGAGTGAGTGAATTCACGAGATGATGCAGACGTTGACGCCGTAGGTCTCAAATCGATCATGTTCCTAGAAACAAAGATGAGCTTTTGGAATAAGAGTCTGGTCGACACCATGGTACAAAACGTCCCCACCACTACAATCAAACTGGATCGCAGGAAAGCCGACCAGAAGACAGGTGAGATTATCGCAGAGGTAAGAAGAGTGAAAGAACGCAGCGGAGAGCCTCTTCGTTCAAGCGTTCAGTCAATTGGAGATGATCAAGAGCAGCTACCTCAGAGGCGCAGAACGAGCGTTCCAAGTGGAATTAGTCAACGAGGGAGCTCAAGATCAGGGAGGGCCGTACAGAGATGCCATGGCCCAGATCTGCGAAGAGGTACAGAATGACGAGGGGCTCAAGATCCTGCTCAAGTGCCCCAACGGAATGAACGACATTGGATTCAATCGCGACAAGTACCTACCCAATCCCTCCTACCGCACTCCCGATCAACTCTCTCAGCTCAACTTTCTGGGAAAGCTGATCGGCATCACCCTTCGGTTCAAGGGCATCTTCCCTCTGAACCTTCCCTCTTTTGTATGGAAGACCCTCGTGGGTCAGTCACCCGATCGTACAGATCTGGAGATGGTCGATCAGATCTCCGTGCAGAACATGGATACCCTCCTTCGAATCGAATCGGTGAGCTTCACCTCGTGGAAGGTTTGACAGAGAGCAGGAAGGTGTCAATGAGGGCAACTTCAGCACTGTGGTCACTGACTTGTACATGTCAACCATGTCTCTCGATGGAAGGGAAGTTGAATTGGTTCCCAAGGGGAGAGATGTCCCTGTCACCTGGAAGAATCGAAAGATCAACGCCATTCTCTTGGAGAGGTTCAAAATGATGGAGTTCACACCTCAGATGAATGCCATTGCTGCGGGGATCTCCTCCATTGTACCCCCAGATCTCCTCTACCTCCTTCGGTGGGAGGAGCTCGAGTTGATGGTCTGCGGTGTTCCCGACATCGACCTAGCCTTCCTCAAGAGTCACACTGAATTGAGGGGTTATAGTGAGAAGGATCCCATCATACAGTACTTTTGGGAGGTGTGTCTATTGCACCACATGGCATTCACACCAATAGGTCATGGAGGAGTTCTCATCCCACGAGAAATCTCTGTTCCTCAAGTTTGTCTGGGGGAGAACGAGGCTACCTTCCGTGTCGGCTCATATGACAGAAAGATTCTGTATTCAGAGTTTTGAGAAGAAGGAGGGAAGCACAGAAGACGATCAGTACCTCCCAGAAGCTCGTGAGCCAGAGATATTTTCAGTCAATCTGACACATGCAGACACATGCTTCTTCGCCTTAGACCTACCACGCTACAGCTCCAAGCAGGTACTGAAGGAAAAGTTGACCTACGCCATCTACAACTGCAGGGCCATCGACACCGATTTCAGAGTGCACGATGAGATATAAAGAAGGGCGTGTTGGTTGTTCATTATGCCTCGTCATCGTTCTATTGGGTTGAAGTGTGGACATCGGCGATGGCTCTTCCTGAGGGATCAGCTTGGTTCTTCCAAGCAGCCTCCCATTCGATGGCGGCGGGGGTGCTGCAGGCGATGGAAGGACCTCCGGGAACAGTCTGAGCGGCGGCAGAGGAAGGGAAGTGCTTCTGGAAGATGGTTCGGTAGTAGTAGGCCTCCTTGGACACGGGAGTGTTGTACGGGAAGCGGTAGGCGGCGTTCTTCATCTGCTCCTCGGACACTAGGCTCTCGGCGTGTGCCTTGAGACTGTCGATCCATCCGTAGCCCACGCCATCGGAGAACTGCTCCTTCTGTCGGTAGAGAATGTGATGGGGGAGGTAAGGGTTCTCCGGGGTGTCGAAGGCCTTTCTTAGGATGTACTTCTCGATCCTGCCCTCTGACTTTCTGATCATCTTCTCTGAGGGGTCGATCGCCATGGCCACATCGAGGAATTCTCGGTCGAGGAAGGGCTCTCTGGCCTCCACACCCCAGGCAGCTGTGGACTTGTTGGCTCGGAGACAATCGTACTTGCTGAGTGCCTTGATCTTGTGACAGGTCTCCACGTGGAATTTGGCGGGGGTGGGGGCCTTGTGGAAGTAGAGGTAACCTCCAAACACTTCGTCAGCTCCCTCACCACTGAGAACCATCTTGACGCCCATAGCCTTGATCTTCCTGGAGAGGAAGAACATGGGAGTGGAAGCACGGATGGTGGTGACATCGTATGTCTCCAGGTGGTAAATGACATCAGAGAGGGCATCCAGACCTTCCTGCACAGTGAAGTGGAAGGAGTGGTGCACGGTTCCCAGGTATTCAGACACTTCCTTGGCCGCCTTCAGATCAGGGGAGTTGGGCAATCCAATGCTGTACGAGTGAACTCTGGGCCACCAGGCAGCTGACTTCTCGTTGTCTTCTGTCCTCTTGGCGGCATGACGTGTGACGATGGAAGCCACCAACGAGGAGTCCAATCCTCCAGATAAGAGAACACCGTATCTACATTCTTCAGTTCACTCGTAGGGGTAGAACTCACGGTACGTCCGTCATGAGTCTCTTGACCACACTCTTCTCGAGAGATTCTCTGAGCACTGTGAGGTCCAAAGGTGTGGATGGAATGTGCTCGTCGAACCACTTTGGGTTATACCATCTCCTGAACTCGTTGGTCTTGGAGGACCTGAAAGACTTTAATACGGCTCAATTGAAATATCGATGAAACAGCCACACCAGTAGTGTCCTGGAGGAAACTCTTGGTAATTCTCACAGTCCTCGATGAGAGCCTTCATTTCCGAAGCGAACCAGATGGAACCATCTCTTCCCCAGCCCACATACATGGAGCACACACCGATGGGATCTCTCGCGGCCAAGAAGGTGTTGTTGGTGGAGTCAGAGATGCAGAAGGCAAAGATACCGTCCAAACGGTCAACGAATTCATCGCCGTATTTTTTGTAGAGGTAGACGATGGGCTCACAGTCTGACTCAGTGGCAAATTTTTGGGGTACTAAATGCTCGCGGAGCTCGCGATGGTTCCAGATCTCTCCATTAACCGTCAGGGCAACGTTTCCACTCTCATCGTATAGTGGCTGTGCTCCGTTGTGGGGATCTACAATGGCAAGACGCTCGTGAGCAAGGATGTTGAGCACCTTTCCAGATGCAGTATCGTAGTTCTGAACACAGACACCTGTTTACAGACAATCAGAAGGGACCCATATCAACGACTCACCGCTCCAATCAGGACCACGATGTCTCTGTTTACAGGAGAGGGCGAGTGCCTTTCTTCTTAATTCTGCTGGATCCACAGAGGATCTGAGTATAGCTAATATCCCACACATTGGATGTCCTGTGCTCAAATGCTGATCGATCTAGTCGACAGAGGAACCTTTCAGTTCTCGGGCTGTTCTGAATTAGGAAACCCGTCAAAATTTCCTCTTTTTTCTTTCCCTTCGCGTCGTTTCAAGATCACCAAATCATGAGCAAAGCGATCTTGAAATCAGAAGGAATCGTCTCCCTGAATGAATCCAAATTCATTACCGAAGGCCTTAGAGAAAACCTGAGGGTTGATGGGCGGAGGCCACACGATATGAGGAGACTCAACATCAACTTTGATAGCGGTGTCACTGGCCATGTGGAAGTTCAACTCGGTGGAACAAGAGTATTAACTAGCGTTCGCGCTGACATTGTAGAACCTTTTCCTGAGAGACCAACAGAGGGATTCTTCCACTTCAATGTTGAATTCTCACCAATGGCCGACCCAAATTTTGAACAGGGGAAGCAGTCAGATCAATTCATCGAGCTTGGTCGGGTCGTTGAACGTGGTTTAAGAGAGAGCAGAGCAATCGACAGTGAGGCGCTGTGCATCATCGCCTCCGAAAAAGTGAGTCCCACCCTAAATCTTGATCAACACGAATTGATTTGCCAAGGTGTGGTCCGTCCGATGTGACATACACATCCTAGATCATGTGGGAAACCTCACCGATTGCGCCAGCATCGCTACGATCGCCGCCCTGATGCACTTCCGAAGGCCGTCCACAACTGTCACTGGGAGTCAAGTCACTGTTGTGAGTCCTGGATGTACATCTCAGCATCATTATATGTCAATAGTACTGAGACACACAGCATCCACCGGGAGAGAAGGAGCCAGTACCACTGTCGATACACCATTTTCCAGTTTGCATCACTTTTGGGTTCTTTGAGGAGAACGGGGTCACCGTGCTGGATCCCCATCTAAAAGAGGAACTTATCATGGATGGCCAGATGACCTTGACACTCAACTCACATCGAGAGATCTGTTCCATTCAGAAGGCTGGAGGCACTGCTGTGTCTATGGAGACTTTGTCCCAGTGCTTGAGAATCGCTGCTGTCAAGGTGCTCTCATCTACGTATTCATCCGTCTTACTCTACCAGGTGGAGGAGATTACGGGGATCATTCAAAAAGCTTTGGAAGAAGACGCTGCAAAGCGAAGAAAGTTGAGGAGTTGAGATAAAGATAAGAATTACTATTTGATTTGACAACTGGAATATGCACAACAAAATTAGTGGTTAAGTGCACGGCCACCAACCGAAAAACCCAAATCATGTGGTAGACATTGCCTCTTGGGGAATATATATATATGTCTTTTGGTTCACTTCAGCAATTGGTGTTCCTGATATCGGACACCGTGAATCTGGGAGTGGTCGATCGAGATACAATTCGCTCAAAACTCAACGGAGTTCCCATTGATATTTGACAGCATAATCATTATTCTATCTAGACAGCAAACAAAGAGCATCACGTCCCCATGTCTAGGTCCAGCACTAGCCACATCCAACATAGATCCACACTTTTTCTATTTCTCCTAGCAGTAGCAGTGGTGATGGTAATTCGATTCACATCTCAGAGGCCAAGGATGGAGTTTTCCAATTGCGTACAGACAATGTCTGATAAGACGCTATATCAACAGCTCAGAACTGTCTTCCCATACCGAAAAGAGGTACCCATTCCCAAAAGCATCTGGAGGTCGTGGAAGACAAAGGAGCTGGATTCAGATCGTGTCAAGATCACCGACACATGGAAGAACATCGCACCCGACTGGACGATGAATCTGTTTGATGACAAAGACATGGATGATTGGGTGAAGAAAAAATACTGGAAGGTTCCTCAGGTAATCTCTCTCTCCATCGGTGTTCTCATAATCTCAGGTTCTGGCTGCGTGGTATCTCATGCCTCGTGTCATCTTACGTTCTGATTTATTCCGCTACCTTGTGCTCCTCGCAAACGGAGGGATCTGGTCGGGTACATTCTTTATATTCATCTCTCAAGTCTTACAATCTACAGACATGGATGTCACTCTCAATGTGAGGCCTGAAAGATGGATACCTTCTCATCCGTTGACGAAATGGAACGATATTGGTGGTGTGATCGGTAATGAGGACGACCAACCTACAGGCAAATACGAAGCACAGCGACGGTTCCAGATTGCCCAATATTGCATGATGTTCAAAGCAGGACACCCAGCGCTCATCAATGTAATTGCAAACGTAATCATACAGACCATGAACCGAGCAGAAGCTGGTGAGTTCACTATGTACTTGTTGTTGTCTACCGATTGACTGCTTTAGGGTTGTTAAAAGATACTACTCAGAAGGATATTGAGGAATGGACAGGGCCAGGGCCATACACGGATGAGATTTTTTGTGAGGAACTCTTCCGTGTTCATTTGCATCATTGATTGTATCCTGCAATCTTTATGATGACACAACAAAGGGTATTGGAATCGAAGAGGTCCAGGAGGGGCCGTGGTGGATGATCTTGACAAAGAAATGCAATGGAATGCGGGTTATGGCAGCTTTGGAGGAACAAATGTGACAGGTTTTGAAAACTCGTTGAGGATTGGCGATCTCATTCTGCTGCACAAAAGCCTTTTCAACGATAGGAGCAATAAGGACGCATACATTGTCCACCATACATCAGGGACTTGGAGAAATGATTTGAAGGAGTAAACGTTAACGATAACCAACGAAAATACCATTTTCGTTCATCTTACGAGAATAGGTAGAGAGCCCCATCTACATAGAATGATCACGTTAATATCAAGAATCATTGGTTGTTAGCCGTATTCGTGTCTAGTACACATCTAAACATCATAAGATCGTGTATCGACACTTAACAGCATTACGTGCAACTCCTCTCCCCGGCTCCGCTCGACGATCTCAAAAAAGCGGATTTATTTCAAATAGCGACAAAACGCCAATGCACAGTATATTGACATGGAACAGACGGTGTTAGCAGTGATGAAAGCTGAACAGCAAAAACAGCACGGCACTTCATACAATGCAAAAACGTGTGTAAAAAACTTGATCAACATCACGACGAAGATACCGAATGTCACCTCCAACTCTTGATTATCCTCTTCGAATTCCGATCTCGTAACTTTATGTGACCGTGTCTCAGTCATCGATATTTAATTCTTCTTACCTCCAGAATGTGAAGGTTATGCACCAATTCGAATCGAGTGTTTTCAGCCTGAAGAAATTCAACATCACATCACGCCACATCACGACGAGTCACACCGTATCGTGATAGTGTTCTACCTTTCGGGATTGTTCTAAGAGAGAGTCTCTCTCTGGCATTTGATTATTGCACTCGTCCATCGCGATCACCCCATCAAACCAGGAGACAAATGGCTGGACATCCAATACAGTAGACTAACGCTACGTTATACGATTCTTGTGTCATGTTCAGCTAGAGAGGAGACGACATAATGTACTGTACAATATGCCAACTACAGTGAATGTCATTGTCTATCTCAGATTATCACAGACATCATTTGACGCGGTTCTTGTTTGTTCAACGTATCACCGCGCAATCCAATATTGTCCGCAGTACTTGATTTCCTACCTTTTGGTTTGAACGAAGGAAAATTTTATGTGTGGTGAAAGATGACCTGCAAGTGCACTCGCAATGCAGTTCTGTGTGTATCTGGCTATAATCTACCAGCCTATGAGCGAGAGATCTTCATAGAAGGCAAGACGGCAACCTATGAAGGGCGTCAGATGACTATGGAAACAACACTAAGCAGTAGGATTCTTTACCTCTTCAGGAACTTCACGTTATATGGTGCCATGTTGCATCCCCTGTATTTAATCACCAGTGGAGGTAATTCTGACAAACAAAGAGAAGAGTGAGTGTTGTGCCCAACATTTGACATCACCAACAAATTGGAAAACAGAGAAATCTCAGAGAAAACTCAGCAACCAAGAAACACATTCAATGCACATTCATTGAAAAGGAACTCCTTGGCTTTCTTTGGTATGAAATCATTCTTTATAAACAGAGACTCATTGAACTGTTTGGTTCTTATGTGGTGACCATACACCTATGTTTCTATTGTCATCTGCTAAGAACATGCTTGTGTGCTCTGTGTTTCTCCTTGTATCTGCTCTGCGCATGATTTTGCGCACATCCCTCTCTTGACAACACTGGTGTACATCACAACAAATTTGCGCACTACCAGGGGGTCAGGGCAGGGCTGTTTTGCAGAAATTTTTCGCTTTGCTAAATGTCGGCAATATCGCAAAAAGATGTCATGACGTAACTGCTCTCACTTTCCAGAGACCTCGACCGCACACAGGTAGACGCTCGATTGTAGACGTCTTATTGTATCATCGCCGTCTCTCATTCATTATATGGTCTGTCTTCAATCTGACTTATTTCTTTTCAGATCTTCGGTCCGTATTGCGCCGTATCTTCTTAGACTCGTCTTGAGCGTCCACAGGTAGCAACGCCACACCAACGTCGGTTCAAATCTTTCTCATTCCGACTCTATTCCAGATCTTGGGTTCATATTCTACTGTCTGTTCGAAGAAGACCTTTCGAGCATTCCTCTAGGTAACAACACGTCCGACCCAACATCGGTTCGTCTTTGTCTTTTCTGACGTTCATGTCGTGACTACTGTCAGACATAAGACCAAGTCCGTGAGAGATCACGGACGCACCAAATAATTGCCCCGATTACAACGGCCGGAGTTTCCCTGAATTTCCGACTTTCGAGAAACACGCCCTTTTCACGGAAACATTTCACCGGCTCTTTCCATGACTTTTATTGGACATTTCTACGTTCAAGAATGAACGATTTGAACACAATAAAATCACTTCTCAAGTCTTCCACATAGGAAGCAACCAGCAGTCGTCACTCTTCTTTATCATTCTACGGGGTCTAAGGACCTCATCTTTTTTTGGTTAGCCATCCTTAACGGAGACCAACACAGCTCGCACATCGAGCTCATCCACACTACCTTCTTCACTACCACTTCCTTCGAGTGTCCCACTCACCACCCACACCCTCGTCATCATCATCATCACGATGAGCGATCACACCAATCGACCTGACTACGATCAAGAGCTACT
>MDYQ01000205.1:0-49429 GCA_003024175.1 Planoprotostelium fungivorum | reverse complement strand
ATCTGAGGTGAATCTTGAAAATGTCTCACCCACTGAATCATCTCTTCCGACGATTCTGCTCTCAGGAAAGAGTGTTTTACCATTCACTAGATCCAGTATCTCAGCTATCTTTGATGCATACTGACGAGTGCCCATCGTGTAGATGTGAAGTTCAAACAGTCCTTCCAATTGAGAGAAAAACTCTCTCAGGTGTGGTCTCAATTTGACAAAGTATCTCATGGGGCTGGGTGGTAGCATGAACTCGAATATATCGCTTCGATTCATAGAAGGTGCCTGTTCGAAATAAATCGATGGACATGCTTATTCAATGGAAAAAAATTGTCGACCGTGACGATGACAGATGGAAACAACGTGCACCTGTCGGAGGATCTGATCGGTTGTTGCATGGATGAGGGTGTTGTCTAAATCTAACACGAGTGACAACTTACGGTTCGATAATAATTTCCTCTCCTTGGCTGTGTCGATACGTTGGGCTTCGTTGAGAGAAACTGAGGGAAATCAGATGGATGTATGACGATTGTGAGGTATACATACCTCCTATCATGGGATGAGCGTGGGCTATGGCCTTCGTTCCTAATTTTGATACGTCTACACCGCACGAAGCACACATTCCAGCGAAGATTACATCATGTCCACAGACAACCAGTACTCCAATCTTTCTGTTAGCAATATCAATGTATCGTTCGTGATCGATCTTTTCTCTATTGATCGGTGTGATAAACTCACCTCTCTGTCTTCTTCAACGAAATGGACTTGATGAAACCAGTGGCAGGTGCCGTGAAATCTCTCAAGTTGCCATTATCATCTCTGTATTTTGCAAGTAGTTGTCCCTCTTGAACTGAATCTCTCACGAGAACTAACCAACTATCGATCTGTCCATCTACGGTTAAAGGTATCTCTTTCATCTGTGCGCGACAATGGATGGACGTGGAGACGTGTTACGATTGAATGGTCGATGTGATTATTAGGACGGGGTTCGGAGAATAAAAACTTTCAATCCTTTTTCTTCTTGAACATCAGATCAGATCACATCATCACATCACCGATCATGTTCAAAATATCTGAATCAGAGAGGGAGTATCTCGTGGGAGGCATCCTGCAGAACGTGAGGAACGATGGAAGGGCTAATCTCGACTTTCGTTCTATCGTGGTCAAGACTGGCGTCCTCACCCAGACACACGGCTCTGCTCGTGTTCAACTGGCCAACACAGATGTTTTAGTTGGTATTAAATTAGAAACGGGAGAGCCAGAAGCCCAGGCACCTCATCACGGCCGCATTCACGTCTCCGTTGAATGGTGATTCAACCATCCAGCGATCGTCTCCTGACTTCTTCTTCTCTCAGTTGCCCTAGCGCGTCACCAGAGTTCGAAGGAAGAGGAGGAGAGAGTCTGAACAATGAATTGACACTGGTCATCGAGAGAATCATCAAGGACACGAGTAGTTTCGATCTATCCAAGTTCTCTATCATTCCTGGAAAGTTGGTCTGGATCATATACATAGACGCCATGGTACGTCCTATCATTATCATACTCCTTCGAACGTCTCATCTATGCAGGTTCTCGATTCTGGAGGCAACCTATTCGATGCCATTTCATTGGGAACGAGAGCTGCTCTTCATAATACTATGTGAGTTGATCGAACCTCCATCATCCTCTAACATCACCCCAGGGTGCCCCACGTAGACGTCAACATAGAAGCAGAAGAATTCACCGTGAGCGACGACCCAGAGAGCTTCACTCGAATCGATGTCTCTGACATACCCATCAGCGTCACCTTCTGCAAGGTCCATCATCATCTTCCATCATCATCTCACCTCTTCACCTTCCATTTTTATTTATATTTTTTCTCATCTCTTTCGCAGATTGGCAGTGGTTACGTCGTAGACGCTTCCATCGAGGAAGAATCATGCATGTCAGTTAGGACGACGGTGGGAGTCAACAAGAAGGGAAACATCTGCACCCTTCAGAAGGGAGGCCACGGGTCCATCGACCCCACGACCATGTATCAGATGATCGCGGTGAGCGTGATGGAAGGCACGATGCATGGGAATGACACGTGGCAGAGCGCGAAGAAGATCGGGATGAGACTGATCGAAGGTTTGGACAAGACGTTACACACGGAGTCGAACGATCTGCAATCGAAAAAGAACATCGGTTTCTTCATAGACCAATGACGAAAGATTGTCTTCTGTTCTCTCATGTTTTGTATCATGTCTTCACGATGCATGCACATGCAGGTCTCGAGGGCATCAGACTCACAAGTCCTTCTTGAAGATGACGAATTGAAATTGTGACTTTTGGAGATGGGGCATCACAAATGGGACCTTCTGTTTGGTGTCGACGAAGCCCAACTTCAAGTACCAGTTGATCAACTCTTGCCGCGTCTCGATGATCCACAAGACAGCCGTTTTCTTGTGAAGTTCTTCCTGAGATGGATGTCAGACGGACACACATTTCATCCTCTATCGTCATGTACCTTGGCATACTTCATGGCCGCTCTCATCAGGATACCACCGACACCCTTCGATTGGTAAGAAGGTTCTACAGAGAAAAGACCGATGAGGACCTGTATTTGTCAGACGGAACCTTAGGCATCGATGGATGACCTCATCTTCGTGTGCATCCTCTAATTCGCACTCGATCGTGCCCACTAATCGAATCCTTTGATTCTCTTCAAACAATTCCGCACACAACACGTGTCCATGATTGATCTTGTCCTGTAATCCCTGAACGGTCACTCGCTCTCCATCGACAAGATGTGTCTCCGTAGTCCACGCGTTCTTATCAGGGACACGATATGCTCGGTGGATGACGTTGTGGGCTTCTTCCATCAGATCGACATTCTGTGTATCATCCAGAGTGAGCCTCCTCACTCGGATATCTAACATCTTCTTCTCCTCTGCCATTCTTGGGTCTGTGCTTCTTGGACTCCTCCATGGCAGTTTCTTCTGTCTGAAATTTCTCTGAAGGAAACCCTCGGTGCGCCATTCAAGGCAAGCACCAGCAACATACACGATACGCACGAAAGAACCGAGCAGAGACCTCGGTTCTACTTATATACCATCATCTGGTGAGTGTTGAGACTGTGATGGAATGTTGATTGAAAATCAGAACAAACCTCTTCCATAGACAATCTTCCTTTGAATTGTGTATGTTTGGACTCGAAAGATTTCTTCTGACTTGTTTCGCAGAGAGAAAGAGAAAATGAGCTATAACAACAGCCAACAGTCGGATACCCATGTGGTTCCTCTGGATGATATCTACACAATAGAAGCTGAACAAGCTCACCAAGAAGCCCAGCAGCTTGGGCTTCCACCTCCGAAATTCAGCGCTCTGAATCCAAGGTCAGCCAATTGCATTTTCTTTTAGACAATGTCCATCGCAATCCACTGAACATATTCCAGGTTCATGATCATCTTTGCCAGCATCTCTCTTCTGATGTTTTTGGCGGGTCTTGCATCTTCAGTCCTTTCAACCGCTCTGCCCCTCCTCGCCAACGAATTTAACAACACCGTAAGCTTCCATCTCCCAGACGTTCCTCCATCTGACTCATACAGAATCTCTACGGTTGGGTTATCAATGCATATCTCATCGCTTCGACCGTCATGATCCCCATCTCTGCCCAACTGTCCGAGTTGATGGGTAGAAAGAACCTCTTTCTAGTTTCCACGGGTATCTTCCTCCTCGGTTCCATCTTATCCGGCTGCGCGACCAACATGGCCATGCTCGTCGCTTTCCGTGCCGTTCAAGGACTCGGAGCCGGTCCCATCTCTTCCGTCGGTGGTGTGAGTGTCTAAGACCCTCCCCATCCATCGATATCATTTCCAAATGATATCACCTCCATCTCATTTCCATCGCAGATCATCGCCTCCGACATCGTCCCCCCTCGTTACAGTGGAAAGTTTAATGGCATCCTCGGCGTCGGTACTGCCCTCTCCGTCGTCGGCGGCCCCGTCTTCGGAGGTCTCATCACCGATCACGACACGTGGCGCCTCATCTTCTGGATCAACCTCCCCATCGGTATCCCCTCCCTCGTCGGTATCTGGTACTTTCTCAATTACGAGAGAGAAAGGCAGCAGAGATTAGACGAGCTGCAGAAGGTGCAGGCGGTGAAGATTCAAGTAGAAGGAGACAAGGTGCAAGAGTCACCGAGAGAAGAGCCACAAGATGCACCCATCAACGATAACCATGGAAGCCAGCCGAGGAGAGCAAAGAAGACGGTGCTGAAGGCCATCGATTATCCGGGTATGGTGTTGCTCTTGTTGAGTATATTGCTGTCCCTCTTGGCTTCATCTTTCGGTTCCGCGAGGTCTTTCCCCTGGAGGTGGGTTGCAGTGTCCATCGTGATGATGATGACGATGCAGATCATCTCAAGTCATCGGACTGTTCTGTGGAGGTATCGCCTCCTTTGTTCTCTTCCTCTTGAACGAAGCCTTTTTGGCAAAGGAGCCCATTCTACCACTCAGGCAGTTTAGTAACCTGTGGATCGACTCCATCTACATCATCAAGTTTTCCATTCACTTTCTTCTCATGGGAACTGTCAGTTACGTCCCCGTCTACTTTCAGGTGATCGCGATGATGATATGATGATGATGTGACGGTGGAACAGATCATCAGAGACAACTCTCCGTCCATGTCTGGTGTCAAGATGTTACCTCTCATGTTTGGTTTCATGATCGCATCGACCATCTGCGGTTTCATCATCTCGAAGAAGGTGATCGGCCCATGATGATGACGAACCATCCATAACACAACGACAGGGCATCGGATACCCTTTCCTCGTCACCGGTTCCGCCCTCACTCTCCTCGCTACCGGCCTCTTGACTCTCATCCGCGTCTACACATTCTACGGAGAGTTCTTAGCTTTCCTCACCATCCTTGGTATCGGTCTCGGATTTGTCACCCAGGTGAAGTCACGTCTCGTGCGGCTCTTTTTCTCATCGTCATCAGGTCGTGACGGTCATGCTGTTGGCCGCCGTGCCCATCCGAGAAGTGCCCGCCACCGTTGTCTCTGATACTTTTGTGAGAACTGCCGGAGGCATCGTGGGAGTCCAAGTCTTCCAGCTCATCATCCAGAACTATTTGGACTACAAGCTGTCCGCTCAGGTCAGAGGTGTCTCGTTGTAGACGAGAGACTGACTCGTTGTAGATCCCCATCGACCTGAAGGACTTGAGTCGAACTGCTATCTCCAAGTTGACGACATCTGATCAAGCGTTGGTGTTTGAGACGTACACGAAGGCCATGCAGATCTTCTACTATGTGGCCATCCCAATCGTTGCCATTGCATTCCTTCTCACGATACCTCTCTACCGCATCAGCATGCCCAGCCGCAACCAGAAGATCAGTCGCACGGCCGCAGCTGCACTTTAATACAACATTTTATTGCTTTTATTGTATATATTCCGGTAGTGCAGTGACAGATGGGAAAGGTCGTCTTGAAAATAGAAATGTTTTTGTAGTGGCACCTTTCCCATCTGGAAAGGAGAGAATCCAAAATAGGCAGAGACAGGTAATGGGATGGGCATCAACGTGATAAAGGGTGCTGGTCATCAGTTTGGAACACACAAACAGCAATCGAAGACCTTCCATGCGAACCAAGTGGACACGCGAAAGTTCAGCTCCATCCAGGACGTGCAGAACGCATTGAAAGAACAAGGATTAGAGAGCTCAAACTGTGAGACGAGCACCGTGCGGAAGCTGCGAGGCTGATACTGCGGCAGTGATCATTGGCATCGATTACACGGAATCAAATGAGTGGAGTGGCGTAAAGACGTTCGGAGGTTATGGTCTGCACAGAATACGCAATGGTATCCTCAATCCGTACCAGGAAGTGATCACCATCATCGCGAGGACATTAGAAGCATTCGACGACGATAAGATCGTACCAGTGAGTCTGTCAGAGGTCGAAACCTAGAATGAGACTGCGAGAGGTTTATGGCTTTGGTGATTCGGCCACGACGGATAAGAGCGTCTTCCCTTTCTGGAAGGAGAGGATTCCACCAGGTTTCGAACACATCGTCGAGAGATACAACGCAATCACACCAGACATCAAATGCGCAGGCCCCACCAATTTTGCACCCATCATCTGGCGTGAGACATTGTCCAGAGACGAAAGAAGAACTGAAACGGTGCAGAGGCCATTCGCATCACGAAAGCATCCAAATCGTTTCACATCTTGATCATCATTGCGGACGGAGATGTTATCGATCTACAGGAAACGTCAGACGCCATCGTAGACGCTTCGAGCTTTCCACTATCTATTATCATGGTTGGTGTAGGAGATGGTCCTTGGGAGGTGACAGTTCCTCCGTGGACACCTTCTCACTTTTTCAGATGATGCGAAGGTTCGATGAGGGTCTACCAGCTCGCAAATTTGACAATTTTAAGTTCGTCCCCTTTCATGAGGTGATAGATAGTTGTTGACGACATACATAGAAGCTAATATGATGGCAGGTACTATCAGGTCAAGAGAATAGAGAGATCGCCTTCAGTGCAGCTGCACTAGCCGAGCTCCCTTACCAATTTAAAGAGATACAACGGCTGGGCCTCTTAACTAACTTACAATCAAACATGGACTATTGATCATTTGGTTATCTCACCTTCTGTCGGCCTGTACTGTGCTTGTGGACTTGCATGATAAGCTAATCATAGGGCAATAAAGGAGGATGTACAAACCATTCAATACTTCGTTTTTCGACTTTGGTGTTTGTCTGCTCACGGTTGTATGTAGAACCTGGATATGACGCCGAACAATGACAGTCACTGAAAAATCTACCAGAGACCTCACCTCATTCATCGTGTCAAAGATGGGTGTACTTCTCCTGCGTCGCTGACCCCATATCCATCGAAGAGATGGATTTATTGCCACAGTCTACAAACATGGATTGTAGATCAGGTCGTCACATAGTTGTCAGGATTTCAAAGACCCGAAAAAGCCGCGGCAGAGGAGTGGCAGCGTAGGAGGAGAAGAGCAAGGGTTCTATCCTTTAAGATGGTGGGTCCAGATCCCCGGTCACGCTCCTCAAGATCTTCGATATATCATAGTGAAGAGATGATTATGGAAGTTGATCCGCTCCAGTCGAAGATCATTAATGACAAGGAGCGTAAGCTCAAGTCTTCCAATCAGAAGATGAAAGATACGTTCAATATCATGTCCTCTGAGAGTGTCATACAAGGTAAGTCACTCTACATCCTTTGTATCAATACGAATCAGTCTATTCTGTGTCGTGTGGTATCGTCACAGCCCACATCTATGTGACTCAGAACTACCTCGGCTACATTCCGGACGTGATCGGATCAGAGGTCAGTCACGTCTATCTATCTTCACCCAATTCCCACCATCTCACTCGATTCAGAAACTGATCCCTCTCATGCAAGTCCGATCGGTCGAACACAAACAGGGACTGATGGGAGTGGGTGCATCGGTCAACGTCACGTTAGAGGACGGCACACTCGTGAGTCCATCTCCGATCGTCTCCTCTCATCATGTTCCCAGTACGCCTTCCGTACTCTTTTAAATAAGAACCTAGAAGAAATCGCCAACCTCTTAAATTATCTCATCAAACATCCTCCCATGTGGATCCAGGTCGACGACGATGACGATCTGCCGGTCTCGTCTCCCAGTTCAGCCCACAGTTCGGTCAGAGATGATGACCCAGGTCTCTTTCCATCGTGAGTCGACCGTTTCAATTCATCTTCTTTACGTTTTATTCGCAGGAGACTGAGGGACTCTGGAAGGGAGAAGCCGTTAGAGATCAGTGGTACGAAGCAATACGCAACGGTGAGCATCGTCATCTTCCACATCTTCTCATCGGCTCATCACATCAGGTCGATACGAAGGCGAGTAAAGAGGCATTACGGAAAGCACAAGAAGCCAAGGAACTCGGTATCCTCAGTTTGAATTCTCTACACCAACAAGGCGGTGAGTCTTCTTATGGTCCTTACTGCATTCTAATATCTCACTCTCACTCCACTCTATATGCCTCTTTACCTCACTATATTATAAGTAGTATAATAGTATATATTTTATTCTCATTTAATGATTCATAGAACAATTGGATCGCGTAGAGAGGAACCTGGATAAGATCGATGCCAACATGGATGCGGCAGAGAAGATCACCAAGGGAATGAATCGAATGGGTGGACTCTTCAACACTGCACCAGATAAAAAGGCTACAGCGGGCGGTTCCGCGATCACATCCGCCCTGCCAAAGAGAAAGGTGAGGACAGAGAAGAGAGACAGGCTGACGAGATGACAGATCGATTTGGACTTGGACACGAAGGTCACAGATATGGATGTGCTGCAGAAACTGAAGAACTGTAATCGTGAGTTGTTCTCACGAGTGTCACGATGTTAATGGAGTGACAGTGGTTCCCGTCATTCTGAGGTTCAGTAACGATCGATTCATGTTTCTGAACCCGAAGGACAAGAAACCGATCACGGATACCATCAAGAGCTACGAACAGATCAACACCATTCTCATCCGAACGCGACCGCAGCACATCGACATCAAGTGAGATCGTCTCCTTATCCATCTCTCGTTCGTTGTTATCCTTTAAACGAAGACTCGAACACTGTCAGAGACATTTAGAATATAACGAGAGACATTGAGAATATAACGAGAGAAATCAGCAGGGCTGACTCGCCTACAGATTCAAAGACGGACGATTACGCGTCGTGTCCGCTTACATGCAGCAACTGGTGGGTGAGTTTGTTCAGAGGTCCACCACGAGCATCCCCATCGTCTTCGAGTCCGGCTCAAGAAAGTTCAAGTACGGCATCAACATGGAACCCACCACCAAGCAGGTAAGTAGACGTTAAGAGGATGAGCGCTAACGTTACGTTTCAGTCCTCTCAGGCCAGCTTCAATCGAGCAGTCATAGAGGGAGGTAAGACGGAGGGTAGCTCTTCTTCTTTCGTGAGGACGAACGGGGCCATCGGTGAGATCATCATGATGAGTTCGGAGACTGACGAAGACAGAGGGGAGCAGTGGTTCTAGTTTTAAGAGGACGGCACCGGCGTCGAACCCTTCGAACAGAGTCTTCCAGGTGGGATCGATCATGAGAAGACGCGACCATCTGATGAGAAAAGGATGCGCCGGACCACGTGAAGCTTGCCCTGCAAGAGCAAGATCAAGACTTGGATGAGATGGAAAAGATGTTGGATGATCTGGGAATCATCGCGAGCTCGATTGGAGGGGAATTGGACAGACAGAACGAGCAGCTGGATAAGATCGACACGAAGGTGGAACATGCAAACATCAAGACGAAGAATATGAATAAGACGCTGACCAAGATGCTGTGATAAGAATAAACCAGTTTTGCACGAGTCGATTATAAGGCTTCACATGGATGGCTGTTCATAAAGAATAGCCATGAGGCCAATCATTCCTTCTCTGGTCGACCACTACAACACCATTTCTGCTGCTGTATCATTTTCAATTTCAACATGAGCGATCAAGTAGAACAACCCAGTCTGTCGAGCCGTCTGAAGACACTCTTTGTTCAATACGGAAAGATTGCTGTCTCTATCCATGTCTTAGGTTCCATCCTCACCTTCCTCATTTTCTTCGCCCTGCTGTCCTCTGGCATAGACGTCGCGAGTCTCTTGGCCAATTTTGGATTTCAGGTAGAGAAAGGGTCAACGGGATCTCTGACTGCGACCGCCATAGCAGTAAGTATCATATCATACAGAATCAAATCGACAACCTCCATTAAACACAGCACAGGCGTTCGTCTTACAGAAAGTGACATCACCCCCTCGCATGTTATTAACACTCGCCATCACCCCCATGATCGCACAGTATCTCGGCGTGAAGAAGCCAGAACAAAAGACACAATAAAACGAATGCATTTATTTCACATCATCTAAGCGGGCATCACAGCATTACCAGACACCTTCACGCGATGGACGATCATTCCATCGTAGAAGCCAGGTTGTCCTCCTCCCACGTGGAGCTCGTAGTCTCCGGCCCTCACAGCTCTCTGCCCATCGGCATCGACCAGTGACAACTGTCTGGCCTTGATGGTGATGGAGAAGACGGACTTCTTAGAGGCCTTGAGAGACACTCTAGAGAATCCTGCCAGCTGATGATTCAGAGGTCGAGCGGTGGGGCTGTTCACGGGCTTCAAATAGACTTGGATGACCTGCATCATGTATCAGTGACCTCCATCACCTCCCATCTGCATCACCTCTTCACCATCACGGTTGCCCGAGTTAAGGAGGGTCACTTGAATCGTCATGTCTGAACCAGCCTGCACCATCTTGGGTCCCGTGACGTTCGTGTAGTTGAACGTCGTGTAAGAGAGACCGTGCCCGAAGGCATATAGAGGTTGGCCCTTGAAGTAGCGGTAAGTCCTTCCCTCCATGCTGTAGTCATCGAAGGCGGGGAGGTCGCTGTCTGAAGCGTAAAAGGTGACGGGCGATCTGCCACCGGGATTGTAACGGCCCACGAGGGTGCCGATGATGGCCTTGCCTCCACTCTCTCCACCGTACCAGTTGGCCAGGGCTGCGTTGGCGTTCTCGTTGGCCCAGTTGATGGCGACGGCGCTGCCTGAAGTGAGGACGACCACGATTGGCTTGTTCAGACTGCCCAAGACAGTGAGCAAGTTCTTCTGTCTCTGCGTGGCGTCAGAAGATGGAAATGTTTCATCTACAACTCGCCTCGGGTAATTCGACGGAAGTACGGTCGCCGCCGTAGAACCCAGGGACGCCGGATAAACCGTTTTCTTCCGATTCCAAGCTGGGTGATAATCCGACAAAGGCGATGATGACATCGGCGGCCTCAGCAGTGACCACGGCCTCCTTCAATTGGACCATGGCAGGTGGCTGCCACTGCAGTCTGAATCGACTACCCCCCTGCGTAGAGTCAGATGACGTCATCATCCATTCCCCTCACCGTGAAACTGTACTCCAATTCGAGTTGGTAGCTCCTCTTCTTCAGGTGAATGTCGATCTCGTGGCCTCCACTGACGTCGAACAAGACTTGACCGTCCATGGTGATCTTGATCTGGTTGCCTCCATCGTTCATCACGCCCAACTTGTAGTCACCGTCTCCCGGTGGAGTGAATGTGGTCTTCCACCTCGCGGACCATCCGTGGGGGTACAAGCCGGGGGCGGGAGCGGCGTCCTGCTGGTCGAGATCTAAATTTGGATCGATTCGGAAGAGGAGGGGTGCTCCGGAGAGGTCTGTGTTGTTGTAGTATTCCGCATCTAAGCCCTGGAGGCCCTCGGAAGTTCGGAATGCCGTTCTGGGAACAGACAGTGCCATGTTCTCCACGAGAGTACTACCCTGGGCGTAGAGGACCTTGTCTCTTGAGTTTCATTTGAATGAAACGTTACTCACGTTACGTTGACCCCACTCGGTGTAAGCGGCCGTGAGAGGTGTGATGGGATGCTGTGGAATACCTCTGTAGCTGTCCACGAGGTCTTCGATGAGATCTGATGTGGGACCGATGACGGCCACCTTGAGTCCAGATTTCAGAGGTAAGATGCCGTCGTTCTTCAGTAAGACGATGGCCTTTCGTGCGGCCTCTAGAGCTAATCCATTGTCATCGGGGGTGCCTGGGTCATTCGTAGAGTTGTAGGGGGGGATGGGATCGCCGTGAGTCCTCAGGCGAGCGAGGAAGAGACGTAAGAGGGAGCGATCGATGTAAGACTCCTCGAGGCTTCCGTTCTTCACGGCGGCGGCAAGGTTGTTGCTGTAGGTACCACCGCAGTCGAGATCGGTTCCCGCCATCACGGATTTGGCGGAGGCGTCTTCGTAAGAGGAGGCCCACTTGTGGGTGCTGACCTGTTTCGATTGAGGAAGAGTCGGTGATGGAAGGGAGATCATGTTGTCGATGGGATGAATGGACTCACTTCGTCGGCGATGGCATCGCAATCGGACACGACGTAACCTGTGAAACCCCAGTCTTGTCTCAATTTGGTGTCGAGGATGAGAGGTTGAGCGCAGGCGGGCTTGCCGTAGACCGAATTGTATGAGCACATGATGGAACCGGCCTTTCCTTCGATGACGGCCTGGCGGAATGCGGGCATGTAAGTGTCTTCAAAGTCGAAGGGTGTGGGGGAGAGATCGATGGTGTGTCTCATGGGCTCGGGGCCGGAGTGGACAGCGAAATGCTTGGGTGTGGCGATAGCCTTGTAGGATCTGGGGGCGTCGGGGCCTTGAATACCTGCATGGTATGAGACAAAGAAGTAGAAGATGATACATACCGCTGATGAAGTTGGCACCCATCGTTCCACAGAGAAAAGGGTCCTCTCCGTATGTCTCAGGACCTCTTCCCCATCTGGGATCTCTGAATACATTTACGTTGGGAGCCCAGAGGGACAGACCGTGTTGTCCGTATGCCTTGAAAGGCGTCCAGAAGAAACGCTTGATGCGGTATTCAGTCGAGATTTGGTCTCCAATCTGTTCTGGATGAGTCCATTTCGTTTAAGAGACGTCATCTCACTCTGTGAACCATATCAGGGTCCCATGAGGCACCCAATCCAATTCCTTGAGGGAAGACGGTTGCAAAACCTTCTCTACCCACTCCGTGGAGAGCCTCTCCCCACCATTCCCATGCTGTGAGTCCAAGACGGTCAATAGCGGGCGCAGTGTTTCCCAGTTGGCCCACTTTCTCGTCCAGAGTCATCTTAGTGATGATTTGAAAGGCACATTCGGTCTCGTCTGTGAAACCATCGCACCAGCTGGGTAGTTCACCCACAGTTATAGCTACAAATGTGATGAAGAGGAGAAGCGTGACTCTCCCCATGTTGTGCGTGTAGTTGTGTTCGTTTGGGGTTGTAAATGGTCCTGTCAATGACAGGAGCACACCGAAAATTCGAACAAAAATCGAAATTCATCGCCCTGATAAATATGTGACGATGAACGAACGAATTATCATCTCCTGCAATCGAAGAGACTCTATCGAGAGAGCGCGACCAGTAGTATATAGCCTGGCTTTGGATGTAGTATGTCATACGGCGATACTTAGTGGCATCTACCTGTCGAGTATAACTTTTGTCGACGGATTCGTTATCGTGGGGACGCGAATCGAAGTCCACCAGGGAGTTAGGTAGAGTTGTGGTCGTGAAGAAGGGAAGAATAGGAGTGTGGGATGCAGATGGTGATGAACTCTGGTTACCCTTCGTGAACGTGTGAAACAATGCCAAACTTCAGAAAGAATCTGGTGGAAGGACACCAGCTCACGGAAGCCTCGCAGCCTGGTGTTCTTCCAGTCTCACGGAGACCTCTCTCGCTCCAAATCCATATGTTTCACCAAGAGACAACGTCCTCACTCAATGTACACTCAATCCATAGTCATCGTTCTTCCATCACGCATCCAAACGATTTCACAAATAAATTCTCACTTTCCGTATTGTGCGGCCCAAGCGATTATTTACCTTTTCTAAAAAGCGCGTTAAGAAGACGAGTATCCATGGTGATTGTGCGTTATTGTACCGCATGCTAAAGAAAGGTAAATATTCGCATGGGCCGCACAATAGCATTCATTTCACAACCGAGGAAACCTTCGGACCGTGCGGTTCCGACATCCTCCGAATGGTGCCTCGGTGAATTCTCAAGGTCTACGAGGAAGCCACCAGCCAATCGATTCGCTCGTGAAATCCAAAGAAGAGCGTTCCTTCCACATCTTGATATTTTCCGCCTCTGTTTGTGAGCATTTCCGTTTCTTCTGTGAAGCTCTCAGCGTGTCCTCTGTCAAACATCGAATTCCGAGCCCTACACCGACCCCGAAATCCCTCCGACGCCGCGGTCCAGCTCGAGATGAGAAGAGAACACAATCAGAACCGAGAGATCACACTCAAACATGCTTCACCTCTTCTTCTTCTTCTTCGTCGCCCCACTGGTGGAGGCTTCCTTCTTGAAGATCAGCCACTTTGATTACACAATGTGTGCGACACCACCAGTTCGGTATGAATTATTCAGTAATCCTCTCTGTCAACCACATCCTGACGGCCACTCCACTTGGTTTCACGTGGACGAGAACAACCGTTACATCTCGAAGCGATACCCTTTCTTCTCTGACTGCACGGGACCTTCTCAACTCAAGGAGAACTTTACGTACAGTTGCTCTTCCATGTTCACGAAGCAGAAGTCTTTGGACGTCACACTGGGCCAGTCGACACCGAACGTACCCGCCGATGCCAACGTCACAGCCTACTATAACATCACAGACACATCATGCAGTCAGGTGAGAGCCGCACTGTCTTCATCATAAAGATGTGAGCTGATGAATCTGTCAGATCATCGGTCTGCATATCGACTTGAGCACGTCCTGTGATGCGACAGAAGTCAACGGCGAAGCTTGCCTTCCCCACTCGGGAGGGGTCAACGCAAGGCCTTTGTTGGCCAAGAGTGGATTCTGTGGGAAGGATCTGGTCCATCTGATGAAGACCATCGATGCCTCCGAGAGTTCTGCGGGTCACACGACGCCCCTGTGGTTCATCCTGGCGATGACAACGATACTATTTATACAATGAAGAGATATTTTTGATTCGTTCTTCTTCTCTTCCTCAGACAAAGACCTTCCCAAATCAAGGCCCGAGCCCTGTGTCCGTGTACACGCACGGAGGACATCTCAGAAGAGCTTCTGTTCCTTCCCCTTCTGAAAAACTGGGCGAAGGTTCTCAGATCTAAAGGTCGTACTGGGTCATATCTTTCGGCTCCCGCCCTCCTGCGACCCATTTTTCATCGTCAGACAAGATACGTGATATGATCGCAGGTCTCCCTTGGTGTACATCCATCCAAACTTCTGTTCTGGTGGTCTATGAATGCCCTCGCCGAAGCACAAAGCCATGGTTTCACCACCAATATCGACCTTTTGCTGGCCATTCGGTCGAACAGGACTTCCCAAGCGGTTGAAATCTGCCGCCAGTTAACCAAAAGGAGTTTACAGTTGGCAGGTTTAAGGAAACACAGATGACATTTGCGACGTCAAAGGTGAATCCTTGGCATTGGCTAGAGCAAAGCATTTTCTCCGCCATCACCATACACATGAGGGTGCACGTGAGTCTGACTCTTCTACTGGTGGCGTGTTGCCTATCGCTGGCCAGATCACAAGACGAGTTCTTCACGTCAGGGTCGTGTGAGTTTGAACAACATTAAGAGGTCGCAGATGGACTGACCCATCGCAGCCGAGGACGATTGTAATGTAGGATATAAATTCAGACTGCGGGGGATCACACAGCTTGCCGATGGCTCGCTGGTGTCAAACAGTACTGCGGGATCTGATGTCTTTTTCACACTCGAATCTTCTTATCTGCAAGATCAGGAGGAACGATACTGCTACCTGAACTCTTCCAATCAGCTCCTGTGTAGTGCTTCACCCAACGGCAATGATGAATCATTCTGTACCATCGACAACACCCTATCATTCGAGGGCACAAACGCCTGGTTCCTCTGTCCCAGCTCCAATGGCTACTACGTATCCAGAACGAAGGCCAACATCAACTGTGAGATCTCTGCACTGATTCTCGAGCGATATGAGCTCTCCTGCTCTCCATCTCACCCCAGCTATTTCACTATCGAATCGGTCGGACAGTTATCCGATGGACAGGTGCCTATGATTCATACTTTCCTCCCCCTTTCTCAATCTCACCCATCGCAGCTTCGATACAACCTCTCTCCATCCAGCAGCATCTCTTATTACCTCAACCTCACCGGTGGAGCTCTCTACGATCAAGCTGGACGTCAATGTCACATCAGCAGTGATACCCAATTCATCTGCGAGGACTCCATCTCCGATCCTTACGCCTCCCAATTCTGCATCAGCAACGGCAGTCTCTTCTATGCCAACCAGTCCCATTGGTACCAGTGTCTCATCGAAGACGGAAGCAACAGCGCCAACATCTACACTTCCCTCTTCTCCAGCTGCTCGAACATCCCCCGCCTCGTCATCCAGGACACCGACACCTCCGTCCATCTCCATGACCTCTCATCTTCCTCCGTCGATTTCTGCAACGATTTCGTAGTCAAGGCCAATGCAACGAACGCCGCTTACTACATCTGGACGGTGACACCCTCCATCACCAACTTCAACCCTTCCACCTCCAATGGCGCCACCCTCGTCGTTCCACAGAACCTGCTCCTTCCCGGAAATTTCACCTTCTCCGTCACGGCCAAGGACAAGTTCGGAGTCTCCGAGGAGACCGAGATGAGTGTAGTGTGGGCGGTTCCCGCCTTCACCGCCGTCGTGGGTGGTCTCTCCGAGACCAGCACAATATCACGCAGTCTTCTCATCCAATTGGACGTCATCACTCCCCTCTGCAACATCGCCGGGGCGCAGTACCAGTGGACCTCGAACGATTCCACGACTTTTCCAGCGGGTGCCGTGCAGGAGGTGAGGAGAGGAGGATGACGTGTGATGACGTCAGCACAGATCGCCGCCTTCACCTTGCACTCACCTTCCTTCTTCATTCTGAGTCTGAATCTGGCCGATCGATACGGTCAAATATATTCACCACCATCCACCGTGGCCGTAACCGTCATCGCCAGACCACCCATGATGCTCATTTCCCAGGGAAGCCAGTTACGCTCCGGTACGTCTCAGGCACTCTTCCTGGACGCCAGCTCTTCCATCGATTACGAAGAGCCTGGACTCGATTCCTCCACCATCTCCTTCTCTTGGAAGTGCTCCGGGACAAATTGTCCGGATCTGTCGTCTGCCAAGTCGTCCAGCCTGACCGTGGCCGCCGGACAATTGTCCGCCGGCTCGTACAATTTCACTGTCGTGGGAGCATCCGGAGTCTCCAGCAGCCTCACCAGCTCTGCCTCTATCATCGTCGTCGTGGTCGCCGGAGTCGTACCCATGGTACGTACCGTACGTATTCCGTATACACTGACACTGTGACAGGTCCCAGTGGTCCCCGTTCCCACCCAGAACTCCGACCAGAAGATCACCCTGGAGGCCCAGACTGCATCGACCAACTACACTTACCAGTGGAGCATCTCTGGAGTCACTTCCCAGAGCGGTAACGTGGCAACACCCCTCGACGGCTCCACCCTCGTCCTCACCCCCGGAGCTCTCAGCAGCTGCAGCCAGTACCCCGTCACCCTCACCGTCACGGACAAAGTTACGGGGGCCCAGGGACAGAGTCAGTACATCGTGAGTACGGCTTGCCCACCCTACGGAGGAGGAGTCTCCTTCATTCCCGCCATCACCTCCAACTCTTCCTTCTCTCAGTCCTACACCGTACAGACCACCACCTACCGCAGTCGTGTGTTGGGTACCCTCAGCTACTCCTGGGTCTGGTGGACTGATCCCGCCTTCCCCACCCCCGTCGATGGTGACAACCGCCTCTCTTTCACCGAGACCTTCTTCTCCACCAACGGAGTCAACAAGGTCACCATCCAGCTGACCGTGTCCGATCTCGAGCAGGGTGTCAACGTGACGCAGTACACCATCTCCCTCCTGCCGTACGTGCCCACCACCTTGACCTGCAATGCCAACATGACGTCGGCCCTTGATGTGGCCAGGATGCTCAGTTACCTCTCTCAGCCCTCCCTCATCGCTACCCTCTCGGCTGATGTCGAGCGATGCATTCGAACCACCGCATCCAGCGCCATGAGCAATTTGGTGGCAACCAACCCGGCCAGCCTGACCACCGCTCAAGTGACACAAGTGGTCTCCCTCTTGGAGCTGCTCGTCAGCGGAAGAACAACTTTGACTCCAGATGTCCTCCAACAGACGCAGAACACTCTGGTCAATGTCTTATTGGCTCAGATCAACATGAATAAGCTGCTGCCCGCCAGGGTCATCGACGCGGGGTTGAAGGTCCTCTCGGTCACCATCGCCGGTGCTTCTTTCTCGAGCGGAAACAAGAGAGCGACTTCACTGGGACCTTACCAGGCCGTGGACACCGTCATGAGCGCCATGTTATCTGGAATGGCCTGTGGAGAGACCATCACACCCAAGAGCAACTCTGTCATGAGCTTGAAGGCCTTCTACAACACGAACCCCGTCGCCTCGGTCACATCCACCGGAGTCTTCGACGCCAGCTCGGCCAGCCCCTCGTTCACCGACGGAAGCTGCCATCAGGTTAAATTTGCACTCTTCGAATACGACATCCAAGGCCCGAAGATCGTGCCCAGCTTGTACAACCTCAACTCCACTCGAGTCTACTCCATTCAGATCGTGGGAC
Source organism: Planoprotostelium fungivorum (assembly GCA_003024175.1). Classification (NCBI taxonomy): domain Eukaryota; phylum Evosea; class Variosea; order Cavosteliida; family Cavosteliaceae; genus Planoprotostelium; species Planoprotostelium fungivorum. The sequence goes on along the minus strand of MDYQ01000205.1, from coordinate 31,283 downwards.
AGACCGTGGCCGGTCTGACGTCTCCCGTCAAACTGTCGGTTGCCATTCCTAACTCGGACATGTACTACGGCCCATCCGATCTCTTCTGTGCCACACGTCAGGATTCCACTGCACCGTGGACGCACGACGCCGGGTGCAACGTGACGGACGTATCGAGTACCGCGGTTACCCTGGTGACGAACCACTTCACTCAGTTTACGGTGTACCGCCAGAACCTGTACAACCCTCCCTCGTCGGCCTTCAACATTTTGACCGAGTTCTACTATCACACTCGCTACAACGTGTCACTCAACTCGGCCGATTTCGCTCAAGCTCTGGGAACGGCCCTGGGTGTCCCAGCTTTCCGTTTCTTCGTTCGATCTCAGAGCCTCAACCCCGACGGAACCTGCTTCTTTGACGTAGTCATCACCGACCCTTACCAGAACCGTGGGAACAACTCGAAGGACATCTTCAGTCAGGTGGCCAACGCAGTATCACAGAACCCCGGGATTCTCTCTGCGCAGAATATTCCCGCCACAGACTACGTCACTTCCGTCTCCGTGGCCCAGTCGTACCAGCCCACTTTCATTCCATTCGGTCCGGTCCTTGTCAAGACCGAATCTCCCGCCCTCTTCACCGTCAACTGGAGCTTCCCCACGTACACGTCCTACTGTCAGGCTTTAGGACTTAACTTCCAGCGCTGGGAGACCGCATCGTCCAGTGACGTCATCTGCAGGACGCCCGCAGAGCAGGACAGAACCGTCGAGTGTGTCGCCCTTCCCGGTCAGACGTTGAACATGTCCCTCACCCTCGTGTGCTCCAGCTTGGAATCCGGTGCCATCACTTCTTCTCCTTACTACGTCACCGTATTGAGGGCCGCCGCTCCACTGTCACCCACCGTGGCCACTTCCACCTCCGGAGTCGTTCTCAGCTGGTCTTCCGGTGGATTTGATTGTGTCGACGCCGCTTCCTCCTTCGCCTACTGGAGCATCACCGTTGTCACCGGCAACACCACCACCAGCTTCCAGGATGCCGCTTTCAGCCCCTTCGCTTACACTCTGCCCGGTGGCCTCCAGCCCGGAAAGACATCCACCATCACGATCTCTCAAGTCTGTACTGCGGTCATCAAGTCTTCGCTTGCGGCCACTACCACCTTCACCTCCCCCGCCTCGGGTAACGTTGTGGGAGCACCCACGCAAGTGGTTGCCGGCCTGGACGATCAGTTAGACGCCGGCATCATCGTTCTCACGATCACCACCAACGCCATCAGCTGTGACTTCATCCAGTCTTCCTTCTCCAAGTACATCATCCAGGCCTCCAACTCCTCCGGAGTGGACAGCTCGGTCACCTGCACCATCGGTTCTTCCCCCGAGTCGGTCACCTGTCAAGTTCAGCCCGCCCAGACGTACACCTTCACTGTCGCCGTACAGTGTGCCGATCGCACGACATCTAATGCCACCACATCGAACAGCATCACTTCCCTCGCGTCCACCATGAAGGTCGCCACCTTCTCTCAGCTCGCCAGCAACAGCTCCGCTCTGTCTCAGGGTGGTCGCTACTTGGCCATCACCGCCCCCACCTCTTCCTTCAACTCGAGCTTGCAGGCGGTCGGTCTCGGTGCAGCCTGGTTGGACATCAGCTCGCTGCCCACCAACACACCGACGGACTACGCTTCTGTTCCATTGGCATTCGAGCTCTCGCCCGTGACAAAGAGTGGTCTCGCAGAGTCCAGCCAATTGAGCGGACCGGTTCTCCTCTCTTTCAACTACAACGACTTCGGTCTCACCTACGAGAACGCCACCCAGCTGGTCCTCTACTTTTATGACGAATCGAGCAGCACGTACAGACAGGCCGGCTCCACTTGCTCTCCGAGCTTGAGAATCAACCAAGTGGACAATACGACGCAGACGTGGACCGTCAACACCTGCCACATGACCACCTTCCGATCTTTCATGGCTCCCCCCGCAGTGGTCACCACTCCTGGATCGAACGCTGGAGACAGTGTGGGCACCAAAGAGACTAGCGGCTCGTCTGGCCTCTCCGGTGGAGCCATCGCGGGTATCGTCATTGGATCCATCTTCGCCGTCGTGATCATCGTGGTGCTCGTGGTGCTCCTGATGAACCGAAAGAAGACAGACAAGGACGGTCTCTTCGAGCCCAACCACATGGCTGGACCCACCAGATCACCCCTCTTCGAGCCCAATCACGTGGCTGGTGTCGCCAACGCACCAGAGACCATCAGAACGAAGAGAGAGGCGGAGCTGTCCGAATAGAAAGTATAAATAGCATCAAGGAAGTCTTTGTTCTTATTCGCTGTGATCATACCAACAACATTGGATGGCTGTCCATCGATCGAATGGATCTAAAAAAACGGTTAATGGTGTTCCCTGATGTGCTTCCCAGTGGTAGTCCTTATATTCCTGGTGAAAAGTTGGAGGGGAGGGGATCAGACCCTCAACATATATGGTCAATTTCGTCCACAAGGATCTCATGTCTTCCGCAGTTCAGCTCGTCCTCAATCCACGAGTACGAGAAGTTCAGTATAGTCGCCCAGCTACGATCATACCTGCTTGATCACCCACGATCCCATGCCGAACTCGTCAGGTAAGCAAACATGGGCGATGATAGTACTGTGATGAGAGATCGCGCAGGAATCCATCGTATCGTAGCTTCTTGTCCTCCTTCAGAAACGGAAGATGGAATTGAAGACAAAGCCGAGGAAGGGATATGAGTAGCCTTCGATGGTTCTCTCAATGCGTCTTTGTTCTGTCACGCTACCAGATTGTAGATCGCTGAATGATTTAAATGGAGAATTCGATTTAATCCCCTTAAAAGTTAATCTCTCTATAACAATGAACAACCTGCTATGAATAAACACTTTTATCTTATCGTCAATCGAGCCAGTCTTATCTTACCTGTTAGAGGTGGATCCATTGCCAAGACGAGCGGTACCCACCCTTAAACGAGCCCAAAGCTTACATGTTCAACGGGCTCTGATTCAGAGCGGCCTCATGTATCAGATGGAGAGGATCGCGGGTTTCAGATCGGCATCAGCAGATTTCCATCATGATCGCGACCGTTGGTTGACAAAGGTGACGTTGACAACGAGGTGTGAACGCTGGTGGATCCACCGAGGGGGTCGGTCTTGAGGAAGCTCAACGAGTCGAGGCCGGAGAAGTACTTGTTCGGTACGTAGGTCAAGAAATAGTTGGAGCTGTTGAGGGTCTTGGCACCGACGACGGTGGGGGCGACGGTGTTCAGGGAGAAGGGCACGGTGAGGCCGGAAGTGGCCGCAGTGTTGGCGGGGTCGTACACCAGGTTACCGTTCTGGGGAACCGTTCCCAGGGTCAATTCGAGCTTGGCACCTGGGGTACCGTCGAGATCGCTACCGCTGATGTCGATGGCAACACCGGTGAGAGAGTCACCCTCCACGGTGGCGGGGGTGATGATGAAGGAAGGTGTGTCTCCCACAGCAGCCACGTTCACAATGACCGAGTTGGAATCAGCTCCCCTGGAAGGTGATGGTTGATGTCACCTTGACCTCCGTATATGGTTGATCGACAGTAATCTGAACGCTGTGTACGTCATTTTGCTCAGCAACGGTCAACTTGGTTCCTGTGCGTGTAGTAATCTTCGGTCCTGTTTGTTTTCTTCGCGCATTTCCCGTTCGCGAAGAAAACTCATACCTGCGAATGCGAACTGATCAAGGAGCGAAATTGAACACAATCACATCACAATGGACAACACGACACTCACCGTTTAACCTAGTCTCAATGGCTGCGTCGGAACAGTTTAAATCTTACATTGGTCACCTTGATGACGCAAGAAATGATACCGCTCGTACGATGAAGATTCTTCAACTTTCTGGGCTCTAGCACAAAACGAGGGTGCTCGTCTCGTATCTGCTGAACAACGGCGCCAGACTTCAAAACCTCCTAGTACACCGGTATGCGTACGAAGAGCTCCTTGGGAATTATAGACAGCCTTGGCGGCAACTCATTACATCCTCTTCACTAAACTGTTTGCCATGTAAACCAAATGGCACAGTGTATGTAGTCTATCATTATTCTTTTGTCGTACCATCCGTATAGAGCTGTCTTGTCTACTGGTGGATTACCGGGATACTCTGCACCCTTTTACTATCCATCATCGTAACCGCATCAGCAAGTTCAAGATGTACGCTACGACGTCCACAACGGTAGAATTGAATGGGACTCACAGCTAGACACGAAAAGCTTGAGCGTTTTATCGATGACATACGGCAGGCTTAGTGGTTATGAACCACGCGACACCTCCTTCACTGCTGCACTACCTTCTCCTCTCCGTTCTGCTCTCCCACCACCGTGCACTCGATGATCTTGACAGGCTCAGTCTTCTCTCCTCCATTGCTGTTGCCGTTCGTTGCCTCCGTGCTCGTGGGAGGAACATCTGTCCTCTGGCTCTCTTCTATGCTCCTCTTCCTTCCTCCCACTACGGGAGAAGAAGATGCCGTCGCTGCCAGTGCCTCCTGAAGGTTTCCCGTGCTGGGAGCACCGATGAGAGTGGCCGGCTGCTGGTTGAGTAGCTCCGGGTGCAGGCCAGATTGGACCCAAGCGTGTTCCATGACACCCGACACGGTGATACGAGTGTTCAAGTCCACGTTGAGCATACGTCTCAGTAGATCACAGCATTCTGTCTCTGTCAGTCGACTCCACACCTTCCTTCTTACCTTTCGATGCCGTGGGAGGATCTTGAAAGTTTCCCTTGATGATGTCACCCACATTATCGAACGGGAAGACACCGGTGATCATAGAGTAGAGGACGACACCCATCGACTGTCAAGGTGAGATCGAGGGGAAGAAGCGTGTACGCACCCAGATATCTACCTCGGGACCGTTGTACTTCTTACCGATGATCATCTCGGGGGCAGCGTAGGCAGGGGTACCGCAGAAGGTACTGCGCATCTTTCCCTCTTCCATGTAGTTACTCAGTCCAAAATCGATGAGCTTCATGTTGAATTTGTCGTCCAGTAAGATGTTCTGTTGGGTGTGAGACACACGATGAATAGAAGGACGTCGATCGATGTAGTATGATGTTCTCACTTGATGTTTGATGTCTCTGTGGATGATGCTGCGCTTGTGACAGTACTCCATACCGGAGATCAACTGGATGAAGAATCGAAGGGCTTCGTCCTCACCCAGTCCGTTCTTCTCGAGGACTGTATGACGTCATCACACGTCGTACCACATCAGCAACTCACCGTAAGACAACAGAGTCCTCCCGGCAAATTCCATGACGATGTTGAGAGTGTCTTCTAATTCGATGATGTCAAACAGTTGAGCGATGTAGGGATGCTTCAGCTCCTGCAGGATGGACGTCTCCCTCTTGGCTCGTTGTAGATCGACTTCCTTCATCTTGCTCTTCTGCAATATCTTGATGGCCACTCTCTCCCTCGTATCCTTGTGATAGGCCAGCTTCACTTTACCGTAAGAACCCTGTCCAACTGTCTTCGATACAAAGTATGGTCCGATCATCTTGTAGTCCGATGACTCCTTGTTGCTCTCCTTCGTGTCTGATCTCTACAGACGATGAGGTCCACCTCCACCTCTCCTCTCACCTTGATCTTGACAGAGTGAGTGGGCTTGGATGTCTCCGGGTGGATGTGAGTGGAGATCTCGATGTCGACTTGAAAGAGGGAACCGTCCTTGTGCTGCAGCTGCTTGCTGTACGTTCCCGGAGTCTGCCAGAAGAGATCTGGATTCTCTGCGAACGATTCGTGGTACCTGATCGTCTTCACGATCGATCGATGATGATGTTCCAATCACCTCGGGCGTTTCGCTCCGGGCTCGTTGCTATCGGCCTCAGTAGTCGGGGGTGGGGCCTGTTTGATGTTGGAGTGGGAGTTGGATGAGATGTAAGAGATTCCTTGGTGGCCGGGAGGCACGAGGATGTTGATGTGCGTGCCAACGAGTTCGGTGGCAGTGTAGCCCAACAGAGGAAGAACAAAGATGTGGTTGCACTGCATGACGATTCCGGCCTCGTCCAAAACGAGGAGGGACTCGATCTCATCGACCTAGGGATGGTGAGAATGGGTGGATGATGGATGAGGGGTAGAACCTTTTCCATGCGAGCTCTGAAGAGTTGGATAGTGCCCACTTTGATCTCTTCTACGGTCAAACTGATGGGGAAGACGGCACCTGTCGGGAGATCAGATGATATGATGGAAGGGACTGTGCACCGTTCTTGTGTCTTCCTGGGAGGTTTCTGACTCTGCCCGCTTTGCCATTGTTACCGCCCGTAATGTAATTGGCCAGATGAGTCTCTTGAGTCTGATGAGATGGTGTTGGGAGCAGCATGGTTACGTTGTTACTGATGACTTCGTTCGCCTTATATCCAAATAGTTCCTCGATGTTGTGGTTGCAAGAGACAACTGTTCCATCGACCTTGATGGTAATGGTGGCTATTGTCGCAGTTGAGTTTGTGTCCTCTGCAATTCGGTGACTTACCTGATTTATCCTCCAACTTATCGATCATACCGACGAAAATGCAGTCAGCACCTTCGCCCACTCTGGAGATGGTAATTCGAATGGAAAAAATAGAACCGTCCTTATGTTGACCTTCGACTGTCCTTGCTTTGCCCAACACCTTGGGTGCCTTCCACGAATCAGCTCTCATTCAATTGAGGGTGGCCCACCTGAGAACTCATGTATCTCTCCACATAGTCTTGGTGTCTATCCTTGTATGGAACAGGAATGATGATGGATACGGGCTGCTTAACCAAATCATCGATCGTATAACCGAAGAGTTTGGCGCAGTTCTTATCGGCTGACTGTATAATACCATCAGGTGTTATCGTAATTATAGTCGAGTTCTGCATGGGTCCTGCTGTTGCCTCTGCTCGTGTCAGCACCTCTGCCCGAGGAAACTCGCTGAGAATTGGCGTTTCATGCAATACAACCCACCATACACTTCAAATGACTTAATCGCCTCGATATAAATTCACACCACACGAGTACACGTATGGCCATTCGGTCCCAATCTGAAGTGAACGCCTTCGTTTAGAGAGTATAGATGTTTTTCTATTCTATTCCAGGTCACACCACCTGTCTCCCTCTGGCTAATATTGAGAAAATAAAGATGTTAAATAGCTAGCTAGACATCGTCGTGAAACCGTGATACAGTGTTCCGTTGTGGTTCAACATGAAAGAATAACGAAGCACACATTTTCGCCCCATAATTTTTAACACATGGAACGCATCAACTCAAAGAGCAAAGTGAAGCAACAGAGCGAAATCTACAGAGACTCGACATTAGGACAATGCCTCTCCACAGCCGCGATCGAATTACGAGAAGAGAATCTGCTTACCGAAGATCAAATGGAACAAATCATGCGGGACTTTGATGTGGTGAGTTTTTTTGTTAACAATCACCTGATCTGGAGAAGAGTATGACTCAGGCCCTCGATGCACAACATGAGAAGACAAAACGAGAGGGAAATGCAGAGGGAGAGATCTCATTCGACGTGCGAACCTTCCTCGATTCGTCTCCTAACGTGTTCTAGGGTGAATTACTATCCTACAACTACAGTGACTCTCAGTGGACGATGATCGCTGCCAACTCCACCTTTCGGGTAGGACTCGAAACCATCTGGGTCGATTGTGTGAAACTTTTAGTTCAAGACGGTAATTCTGCATCTCCTCTGTTTTCCAGCTTATCTTCGTAGGTGATGTGTGGAAGTAATACCAAAAAGGACGATCTTGGACCTGCGAGCGATGACCACATTTCCTTCGATGACCTACGGATAAGGCTGTGAATAGACGTTTTGGTGATCCGATCATCGGTGATAACATGTCGATTGTCCTAGTTCATTCAATTGTGTTTGTTTGATATACCACACGACAACCAAATCTGAGAGGGAATATTGAATACTTTGCGGTATCGTGTCATCTATGGTCTTCAAAATTGTTTCTTTTCAGAAGAGGCACCCTGTCGACGAGGAAAAATGGTTAACACAATAAGTCAGTCGGTCGCTCAAATTTCACCGTTTATCTTGTGGTCCCCTCTCGTCATATAATGTTCAGAGCTCGTCACTCGAGTCAGGAGGGGCAGAGTGGATGAAACTATCACAGGCGAATATTGACTTTTTTTATCAGGACCAAGGGAGAAGTGTTCCGGCCTACACAATTGTTGACATTTTTTCCGAGCAGAGACAAAGAGGATGATGGAAGGTAGCCCTCGCGGGGCGGCTTCACCAGCGAAGCATAGAAGACCCAAATCTAGTGCAGCAACAGGAACCGAGACTGAGGTTTCAAAGGTTCACAAAGTAGACATTAAATGGAAGGATATCGAGATTATCAACGACAGAAACCGTTCCACATTCAAAGGAAGATGGATACATAGTGAGACTTCTCACGTAGTTCTAATTAGAAAATGCACGGGTGAGTTTTAGAGCGCAGAAGAGCCGCTAATATGAGACAGAGAATCCGACGGATTCCAGCTATGTAAAAGAGCAGCTGAGGCTCTTTCGGTGAGTTAATCAGGCGTTTGTGCAGCCGATGCTGATGTCAATAATGCAGAGCTCTTCCCCCTCATCCCCACGTAGGAAGAGTCTTTGGAATGATAAAGAGAGGTCCCGCAGGAGAGAAGCAATCTTACACCGTCGAAGAGGTCGTAGAGTTTCAGGGTGATTTTGTAGGAAACGACTTGGACTCCCTCATCCAGAAAGACATTAGTGAGCCTTTCTTCTACTTTCTCTACCATCCGAACATCCACACATCGATTTACCAACGCATCATATGCGTTCTGAAGACTGACGTTCATCCAGAATGGGCCGCATTGAAAGAGCCACAGAAGATCCTTCTCCTGTGGGAGGTAGCATGGGCCCTCTGGCAGCTCCACTCGGCCGGTCTCATCCACGGCAATCTCAACCTGCACACCGTCCGTGGTGGTAGCAACGGCATCAAGTTGACGGGTGAGCTAAAAACGTGACTCCACGCTGATCTGTACAGAGTATTCCTTTACGAGCCAGAACTTTGTCCACACCGACGGAAAAGAAGAGAGCCGGAGCGCTAAATTGGACGTCCTCCAATTCGGTCACTTCATCATCAACCTCTTCGAGAAGACGGCACAAGCCTCCGAGGAAGATCCTCAGGTGACCAAGTCATCCAGCCTCTTATGACTCAACTCCGCAGCCGGTCGTGATACCCTTCCCCATCCAGTCGATCATGGATCCCTGTCTGGCCGAAGTTCCTATGGGACTGAGAAAGATTGCATTCGAATGCTCTCAAGTGAATCCAGACCAGAGACCCTCCGCCTCTCGCATCTTCAGAACCTTCGAGGAAGAATTCCTCAGGGGAAGGATAGCCATGTCCAAAGTAGAGCCCACCGGGTGATCTACAGCGTTGTAGACGGTTGAAATTGACGTCGCAGGTTACCCTTCGGATTGCATCTCACGGTTCTCACCGACGAGAATGGAAACAGGTGACGTCATCCTTCATCATCCACGCATCATCCTTCACCGTCTACGTGTCATGCGTCTCTCATCGAGCTCACGATGATGCATCATTCTATACTGACGAGAGACAGAGTGGGAAGCCGAGATATGACCTTACCAGCCACCCTTCCGGCCCAAGCGAAGGAGCTCTTCAAACTGAGAGAGTTGGTGGATCGTCTCAACACTCAGGTGAGAACGGGAGACAGCAGCGGAGACTGAACGGCTGCAGAACATGGAGAAAGACAGACAGACCCAGCACCACTTGGCACAGCAACTGAAGAACCAGCGGATGATGAACGAACTGCAGGGTCAGCTGAACACACTGAAGGTGAGAAGAAATAGATCTATACCAGGAAGGAGAATGAGACAGACCAGGTGCAATTGGAGCACAAGAACGTGGAGAGGAACGAATCGAAGATCAACGTGAATTCCAGTGTGGACCAGGGAATGCATGAGCAGCTCCAGAGAGAAAAGGTGAGAGAGAAGAGATAGGAAGAGAAGAGATAGGAAGAGAAGAGATAGGAAGAGATGAAAGAGAGAGGAAGAGACTGAAGAGAACAGATCGCTGGGGCTGAGACCGAGGGAGCCATTCAACTGGAATTGATGCAATTGCAGATGGCCCAACAGGCCAGAAGTGAAAAGTTGGAGCAGATCCAAGAAGCGAGGGACAAGTGCAACCAAGAGATCGAGGAGCTGAAGCAGCAGCAGGTGAGTGGAGGAGAGAGGAGAGAGAAATGACGGAGAGCAGGAGGTGAAGGAGAGAGAATACGAGGAGCAGGTCAAGCGAAAGAAGGAAGAGCACGTGAGGATTGATGAGAATCACAAGCAGAGATTAGCTCAGATGGACCATGATTTCGCAGAATCACACAAGAACCTCGTCCAAGCGAAGCCCGCTCTGTCACCCAACACCAGTCTGTACAGGAAGTCACTCGACCCCTCCGCCGTCGCTCTCCTCCAGCAGCAGCAGCAGCACCAGATCGCCCAGTTGCAGGTCTCTCATCTCACCGCAACATCACCATTGAAACGAGACAGGGATTGAACAGGAGCAACAGTGGAGGCAATGCAGTCCAGCAGGTTGTCACTCCAGTCACTCTTCCGATGACCACCGTACAGTACCCACCTGCAACATCTCAGTACCCACCTGCAACATCTCAGTACCCACCCGGGGCATCACCTTATCCCCCCGTGACATCTCAGTACCCACCTGGAGCATCACCTTATCCACCCACACAAGTGACACCCCACTATCCTCCCACCACACCTGCGACACACCCCGTCCAACCACCCGCACAACAGACGGTGCACCACGACACTCTGTTAGATCAGATGTCCCAGGCATTAGCCTTCGACGATCAATTGGACGAGGACGTTCTATCCGACCCACCTGCCACATCGCTGGGCTACCCCCTGCAGAGGAGGGACGAGTCGGAGACTTCCGCTGCAGGAAACTATGGAAGAACCTCAACCACGGCTCTGTCGCAGTCAAACAGCGAGGGAGCTGCAGGGAAGACGAGCGTGCAGAGAGTACCCACACACGAGAGACAGCCCGATTCTTCTTCCATCTCCGCCGCGGCGGCCGCTTCTCCCGCTTACGATCGATTACCCCCCACGGCAGGTCAGTTCTCATTCGTCTCTCTCGTTCAAGTGTTCCGAGGTCTGATGAACGCAGGCGTTCTGAATCCTTCTAACCCCAGTGGAATGGCTCACAATCCATACTTACCCGGTCAATCGAGCTTCATTGTTCCGGGCTCTGCTCTCTACAACCCACCCGGTGGTCCATTGATCACTCCTTCTCCTCTGACCCACACAGGATTCATCAACGGAAGACCGGCATCGATGAATATGGGACAGCCTCTCATGCCCATCAGCTCCGCCCTCGCTCCCGCTCCCGGCGCTGTCACACCCAATCGACCCAGCTCTCCTCTCACTCGTTCTGATGAGGTGTGTTTCGACTATTGTCCATCTATCCACTCACGACTCTCGTCATCCTACCATCCATATTGAGTGATATTGACTCCGTGCAGTTCATTCCGTCCGCTCTGGGATCCACTCAGAGGAGGAGCACAGTGTTCATCAAGGCTGGTGAGGCTGAGTCGAAGATCAGAGCGACGTTAGACCGCGATGTCGATTGGTTGACCTTCCGCAACACCATGGCCAGCTTCTTGGAAGTGAAGGGAGATCGTGAGAAGGATAAGATCCACGATCTAAAGTACATCCTGGCTCCCAGTGAGTTCTAGTTCCATCTCTTCCATAGTGATGATGGACAGAGGGTATCGTCAGCAAATCGACGTGGGACAACTTCATCCAGTGGTTCTCTCCTCTGGTACCCTCTTATGCAGAAGAGCCGGAGGTGGTTGTTCTGGACGAGAGTGCACAGACCGGCGACACTCGATCTTCCGTGCCCTTCTACACTCTCAAGGACGTCCTCAACATGGTCAAGTACAAGTGGGTCTCCTCTCATCATCACTGCTTCGTTCTCCTCTCTCTTTGTATCGAGACTAACTGTGACAGGTGGTTCTGGGGCTTCTTAGACCCTTCTGAGACCCAGAAGGTAAGAACGGAAGATTGGAGTAGAGCTGACCCACGTAGATCCTGTTGAAGCACCCCACGGGAACCTTCTTGTTCCGCTTCAGCTCGCAGCCCAAGTGCTACACACTCTCCGTCAGCAACGGAGGACAAGTCGGACATTGGAGAATCCGTTCTCAGAAGACAGTCGACACCCAACACTTTTGGATCGACGAGAGGCAATACACTTCTCTCAGTGACATCATGCAAGGTGAGCGAGGGTGATCGTGGCCGTGACTGATCAGACGGACAGTTCACATGAGCGAGGTGCTGAAGGTGAACACTGCCAAATCGACCCAACAGCCCGTGCGATTGACGGTGTCAGCGGAGAGACAAGAGGCCGCGGAGCGCGTCTACGATTCCTTTGCCGAATAAACTGTACAACGACTGCTTCACAGTGCATCAGCCATCCCTCTCCTTCACTCTGACATTTATTCGTCGTAAGCTCATCCGTTGCATCGGCGTGTGAAATGTGGATGGCTGTCTGTCTTCTCTCAAACTCGAGTTGACTCAGAACTGAACGTCCCGAAGGTCGTGAGGTGATCATGAACCGTCGAGATCATCTTTCATGGCGCTCCACCAATCATCCTCCTTCTTCTCCTCGGGTGGTGGCGTCAGGTCAACGAAGATATCGTAGAGTGATCTCCTGATGTTGGCAGTACCACCCAGTGGCCTCTTTGGAGATGTCGATGGAAGGACAGGTTCCTTCTTGTCCGCCTCGGGAGCGGTCTCTGTCTCTCTTCAGTTTGTGAAGTTCGGGAGGTGTCTCACCGTCTAATTCGTCCTTCATCTGAGCCCACCAGTCTAGTTTATCCTCTCGTGGTGCTGCTGCCTCCTCTAATGCGTGGTATATGGAGGAATCATCTATTTTGAATGAGAGGAAAGAAAGACACGTCGTGAAAGGAGGATGCAATAGAAGAATATAATGATACACACTTTTCCGCAGGGTGCCCTTCTCGATCAACTTGCTCTCCAGTCGATTTAATTCGCTCTCCAAACGAGGCTCTGATTGCTTCAAACGTTCCAGCCACATGGGGTCACAACTACATAGATCGTCCCACATCTACGTTGGTTAAGAGAGATGTGTAGATCACCGCACCTGTGCGTCGTTGTCGATGTATTCGTATTCTGTCTTGAATTTGTCCCATCGGTCAAGTGTCGACTCTGCGCCAAAGTCTTCTAGACAGAGGGATCCATTCAGAGAATCCTCTGGATCATGTTGACAAGTGATGGAAACCCGAATATTGTCACCTTCACTGACGGACTCCAGTTCCTGCAGAGCATCATCCATGGATGCAGTGAGTTGAAAAACTTCAGGAAAGAGATGTTTGAACCGTTCGGTAGGGTGAGCTGATTTGCTCGGTGTTGTATCATTTGAAGAGTTGATGGCTCGTGAATCTCGTTGTCTGCCAATCACAGGTGCAGAAGCTCTGGATGAATGTCAGAGATCTGAATTCCAATAGTATGACAGAGATAACTCACGGCACCGTTGCCGTAGAATGTCTCTTCGGCCACATGACCGGGGTGGATGTGTGTGAAATTTATCTTGTATCATCAAACAAGCAGACAAGCATTACCCGGTATTTTCGTCAACACAGAGATGGGGATGCATATCACCTCGCTTCTCTCTTTCTTCTGTTTCTGTAATGTAGTAGGTGGGCTTTCTTTCTTAGAACACCACTGATGTCATCAGTTTTTGGTCAGATGCATTTCGTGGAGACCACTACTTCTCAGTATTCCTTCTTGGCTCAGCTTCGTCAGCCTCTTCTGGAGCAATGCACAAATACGACTTGTTACGGTGTCTATAATGGGAGCTTCTGCTACGACTCGAAAGGTCGGAGGAGAGCTTAGTGATGAACTGAGAAGATCCAGGCAGTAGCATAATCGACTATCCGTATTGTAACTGTATCGCCATCCCAGGCTCAGACGGTATCTTCAACGGTCTCTACGCTATCTGTGGTCTCAGTGCGTGCTGAACGATAAATCTCTCTGACTCCACCACAGATCAATTAGAGGTCATGGCCAAATCCTACTACAAGTGAGTCGGGAAGATAAGTCTCGTCCTGATATTCGACAGTCGAGCAGCAGGAGTGGGACTATTCTTGGGACAATCGGAGAGCAGTGAGTGTCTGGACAGCATCAAGAGGATGGCCTGTTTCATGGCCTACAAAGAATGTGTTCCAGCGTTCAATGCCTCGTACAACTACATGGGAGTCTGCAGAAATGCTTGCTATTCCATCAAGAGTTCTTGCGGTGTCAGTGAAGACTGTTCGAATCTTCCAGAGAGTGAGCGATGATTCAGGATCGCTCTGATGTCCACAGATGAGTGTACGGGATCGAATGCTATGCAGCTTCAATGGTGTCTTTTTCTGTGTTTCACTCTATTGGTGTGGCTGTGTCTGTGACCCATTGAAGCTGAGTCGAAATGGAATCAGGGATATGTGAATAAATGGAAGAGGGGCGATGTTCGAGAAGAGTGGATTGATCTGATGAGGTAGACAAATGCCTCTCTTGTTTATATTCCCCTTTTATGAATACATAAACGGTCATCTCTGTACAAAACGGTTGATCTTCGTGTCAATCCTTGAACTCCCAAGGTCTCCTGCACATACAACAGGTTGGATTATCTTGAGAAGCAATCCACTTCAATATGCAGTGCATGTGAAAGGCGTGTGTGCATTTTCCCCAAACTGTGAGATCGATCAGTTCAGCGATGCAGATCCAGAAACACACCTGGCGGACAATCATCTCCTGGGTGCTTACAGCTATTACAGTATCCATCAAAGGGCATCCTGCAGATTCCGCACTCAGAGTCACTGACCTGCCATTTCCATGCGGCTACAGCATGATAACTGCCAGTATTATGAAGAGTCTCTCAGAAACCTCACCTCTTTATTTTCACCTTCATCGAGCTCCTGATTGAATGGAATGATTTAGGCGGGAATTCGGATGTCGTGAATCTGCGAGCGATCATTCCCCAGCACAACAACATGAGCGGCACCGATGATAAGGTGCAAGTTCCATCGTTGAAATAACTTATTCCTCCAGGTCAGCAACGATGCCACGACGTTAATGGCTCTGCCCGCCAGAGAACTGAAACAAATACTGACAGAACGCAAGATCGACTTCTCAGATTGCGTAGAGAAGGCTGATCTTGTTCAACGCATCATCGACAATGAGGGTGAGTGTAGGAACCATGGACCGAGAATTTGATTGATCGAATAGCTCGCGCACCGAAGATAACACCACATAAGATCGTTGAATGGACTAAAGAACTGGGAGGATTGACTTGCTTTGGTGTGGAATCGTCGAAATCCGAAGAACCATACAAGCTGGCTCTGATATCTTGGTGAGTTTGTGTTCATCACTATACGAAGTGAATCGTATACATCTAATAATGCATTTTGTGTAAGACATGAATCGTCACGAATCATCTGTAGCGATGTCGATCTCATTCGTTGAAGTCACGGATTTGGAGCCAGCAAAGAAGATCTGGTGCCCATCGGTCGAGCTCTGGTTCAAAATCAGAACTTTCCTCGCTCTCTGGTGGTTTGCCCTGATGGAGTCTTATCATTGGGCGGCACTTCTAGAGCCTGGTGGAATCTGGTATTCGTGTATCGATCTGTCTCGTCAACTGAAAGGAGGAAAGGACATGGGGGACCTGATGATGAAGGTTCTCAGTGGCCAAGTGGATGCCATCTTCGATTCTGATTTCAACGGAGACGTACAAAAGGCACGGGCGACCGTCATCTCTCTCATCGAAGAAGTGAAGAAGTTGACTGGACTCCCCACATCCAAGATCGTTCTTGCTGGTTTCTCTCAAGTGAGCCACCTCTCCTCTCGTCACCACTGAGAACGTCAGGGTGCCATGCTCATGACGGACGTGGCCTTGCATCTGGAAGAATCACCAGCAGCGTTGGTTATCTTCTCCGGAGTGCTTATCAACCGCTCGCAGCTGCGGACGAGAGCGTCCAGCCGTAAAGGGCTGAAAGTGAGACACCGACAAAGGTTCGTCCTGACTTGTTGAGGTGCTCCAATGCCACGGAACACAAGACCCTCTCCTGTCTTTCCCCATGGCACAAGTGTTGAAGACCTTTCTGGAGAAAGAAGTCGAGGCTGATCTCGAATTCGTTCCGTTCCAGGGAGGTCACACGATCGATGGTTCCGGATTATCCAAGTTTCAGCAACTGCTGACTGCAGTGGCCAAGTAATAAAGAGGATGAGATGTACAAGAGCATATTTCGAAGGAGGTCTGGGAGAAGAGGAGGAATAAAATACCTTTATAAAAGGATATTTTTTGGAGCGAAAACGAGGGATCGGGAGGGCAGACTGCCCCAAGGAAAATCACCCGCGACCACGAACTGGAGAGTTGCATCGGTGGGGCCACACGAATAGAAAGGAACGGATAGCAGACATTCATTTCTCTACAGAGGTAGGTGCTTCCTTTCTCTCTTTCTCTCTGCGACGAAATAGCATACTGGCACCTCTTATGTCTCTTTATAAACGTCGTTGAAGTTATTCTAATCGTCTTTACAGAGATAGAGCCCACCAATCATGTCTGACAATCTGTCCAGCACGATCATCAAGAATGAGACAGACAACGTCGTATACTCGTACACGCAAGAAGAAAAACAAGCCATCGTAGAGCACATAAACTCTCTACTCCTCGATGATTCCGATCTCAAGTCCATGCTGCCGATCGATCCAGACAATGAGGATATTTTCGAGTCCATCAGAAGTGGTATCCTCACGATGTAAATTTTGAAATCTTTTCTTCCATCATGCTTCGGATCTCTTTCCAAACAAGCATTGAGTGATTTGCTAATCTTCCAACAGAAAACTGATCAACTCGATCGCACCCAACACTATTCCAAAAGAAAAGATTAAGATCAGGAAGAATTACTCCATCTTCGAGACAAATGAGAATCAAGAGTTCGCTCTCGATGGTGCCAGTAAGTTGGATGGTGTCAGGCTGACGAATATGGGTCCCAGAGATTTTTCTGAGGGCAAAGTGAGTTTCACCACTCCCACAACATGGGTCCCCTCCTTTCTCCTCTGACACTCTTCAGAATCCTAAAATCGTTCTCGGTCTATTGTGGCAGCTAGTCAGGGTGAGTGTCCTTGATGGAGGAGCATGGAATGAATGAGGTCAGTACGATCTCCTCCGCAAGGTGGGAACCATTGCCAAGAGAGACAAGGACTTGTCGGAAGATATGCTACCGGAGGAGATTCTGTTGAGGTGGGTCAATCTCAATCTGGAGGCCGCCGGACACGACAAGTCCATCTCCAACTTCTCATCCGACATCATGGTGAGTCTCTCCTCCTCCTCCTCTTCTCTCTCCGTGTGAATTGAACGGGTCAGGACTGTATGGCATACATCGTGTTGCTGAATCACCTGAGTCCAAAGAACATCTCTCTGTCGCTGCGTGACATCACAGACCCAAAGATGAGAGCCAGCAAGTGAGTGCGGTACGTTCACCACCATCTGACGAGATGGAGGTTCTTAGAGGCAGCGGCCAAGATCCAATGCAGAAAGTTCATCAACGCCAGCGACATCTACAAGGTGAGAAGAGAGAGAAGTGAGAGGCTGAAGGACACAGGGTAACAACCCGCGACTCAACGTGGCCTTTGTGGCTCACCTGTTCATGAAGTTCAACCGGATTGAAGAGCCAGTGGTGGAGGTGGGAGGAGCGATGGAGGAGAAGCTGACATGAACAGCCACCGAAGGCAGTGCCCGTGGTGGAGACGGTGGCTGACGAGGACATTCACAGCATCGAGGACGAGATCAAGAGGCTGATGGAGGAATCGAAGAAATTGGAGGAAGAGGACACGCAGAAGGAGGCAGAGATGAGGGTGAGGAGAGAGAGAGAGGGAGGACTGAGGGAGTAGGTGTACACGGAGAAGTTGGAGAAGGAGACGGGAGAGCTGCAGAAGGCCCTCGAGCAGGAGAGGGAGCGAGTGTCGGCTTTGAGTCGAAAGCAGGACAATGAGCTGAGGACACTGAAGGACCGTCTGCAGATGCTGTCGGAGGAGAACAACAGCACGGACGGTGAGGAGAGATGCATGAGAGGAGACTGAAGGGGGGAGGTGTGGTGGAGATCAAGAAGAGAATCGAGATGGAAGAAGCAGAGAAGAGAAAGATCACCGCCGACCAGAAGAAGCTGGAAGAGAAGTTGGACAGTGTGAAGGAAGAACTGGAGGAGCAGGTGAGAGGGGAGAAGAGAGGGGAGAAGAGAGGGAGCTGATGGGTGCAGGTGATGCTGAGAAAAGAAGCAGAGATCAAGAAGAATGCCATCGAAGAGGAGCTGAAGAAGGCACAACTGAGACACAAGACGCAACTGGAGAGATTGAAGCTGAGGGTCATCAATGCCAAGATGGAAGAAGAGAAGTTGGCTGAGACCTTGGACAAGAAGATCGTCGAGAAGGACGTTCTGAAAGAAGAGGTGAGGAGGAGAGGAGAAGGAGAATGACAGAGATAGGTTCACCAAGCGAGGAGAGAAGAGAGGAACTTGACACGCACACTGAACGAAGAGGTGAGGAAGAGGGAGAGGAGGAGACTGAGAGAGACAGATATCACAGAGGGAGCGTATCGAGGCGGCGAAGCATAAGCTCCAGACTGCGTTGAGAGAGGCCACGAGTGAAGTCAAAGAGAAGACGAAAGAGGTGGACGTTGAGAAGAGGGCGAAACACAGACTCCAACTTCGTAAGGACAGAACAGAGAAGAAGGCAGACGAATTACGGTGAGGTTCTATTCTAATCAGACAGAGAGATGTCCCTGCGGAAGAATAGACGCTTCTAGATACAAGAGATGAGATACTGAAGGAGAACAGAGTGCAAAAGACGGAAGCATTGAATCAAGTGCTGATCCTGCAAGAGGAAGACAATAGCTTGCAAGGAGAGTTAGAAGACCACTTGATCTCGAAGAAGAAGAATACAACTGTGAACAAGCAACTCCAGGAGGAGCTCGATGTACTGGAAGACGAAGCAGAGGTGAAGGAGAGAGAAAGAGAGAGACTGAAGATGAAAGGATGCATCGGAGTCGGCGAGAGCTGAACTGAGAAGAGTTGCCGCAGAGCAGAAGTCAGACCTCGAGAAGGTGAGAGGATGGAAAGAGTGGAACTGAAGAGAGTAGAAACGGAGAGAGGGAATCACAGAGAAGAGGAAGATGAATCAAGTGAAGAGCCGAATTGAAGACGAGAATGAGCTGATCAACTACGACATCCAAGACGAGACGCACCGACTGGATGTGGCCAAGACTCAGAGAGAGCAGGCACAGCTGGAGGCCAGGTTGTTGAGCGAGCAGCTGAAAGAGAACAAGAAGATCGTCAGCACACTGAGCCAAGACATCAAAGAGATCGAGATCGAAGAAGAGAAGACGAGAAGGATGCTGGCGGAAGAGAAGAAGGCTCACAGAGACGCTGAGAGACAGAGACAGGCCCATCAGAAGGAGATTCGAAAGAACAACAAGCTGTTGGACGAAGAGAGAGAGGTGGGAAGGAGAGAGAGAGGAAAGTGACGAGGATAGGAACAAGAAGCACTGGTCTACGAGACAGAAGAACTGAAGAGCAGAGTGGACAGCAAGAAGGGGAACATCGAAGAGGAAGAGAGAATGAGAAAGGAGAAGCAGAAGGAGGCCTCCCGACTGGAGAAGAAGCTGGACAACGTGAACGAGGAGCTGGAAGACGAGAGGAGAAGACTGGACAAGTCGGTGCAAGAGAGTGAGGAGAGGCACAAGAAGGCCCTCGACAAGGGGCAGAAAGAGATGAGCCGAGTCCTTCAGAAGACCGAGAAAGAGAAGAAGAGACTCGAAGAGTCAGCAGCACAGTTGGCAGAGGCATTAGACGATGAGACGAGAGCCAATGCCAAGCTGAGCGCTGCCAAGTCGAAGAAGGAGAGGGAAGTGAACAAGCTGAACCTGCAGCTCAACAATGAGACAGCCGAGAGGGAGGAAGCAGAGAGGGCCAAGCAAGACCTGGAGGAGCAGTTCAACAACCTGCGCATCAAACTGGTCACCGACGAGGCGAAGACGAGCGCGAGATCGAGTAGCGTGAAGAGAGAGAAGGAGAAGCTGGCGAAAGAGAAGGAGAAGGGAGCACGCAATCGGAAGGAGGCAGAGGAGACCCGAGCAGCTTCCGACGAGGCGTCGAGACAGCTGGAGATGGAGATCGAGATGGCCAAGACGGCCCTGGACACGCAGAACAGAGAGAAGAAGGCCACGGCCACGTCCAAGTCAGCGCTGGAGGACTCACTGTCGGCCATGATGGCAGAGTTTGAGGCGGGGATGGAGAAGAAGAAGGACAAGAGCAGGACCAAGTCGAAGGACAAGAAGGACGAGTTGAAGAAGAAGCACAAGAAGGAGAAGGACGGAATGGAGAAGGAGCTGAGGAACATCGCATCCAAAACGAGAGAGCTTGAGGAACAGCTCGCTGAAGTGTCCTGAGATTGTTATTCTGTATGATAAATTGACATATTCCTATTTCTCTTTATGTTCAATCTCCACGCGGTCTGCCATGTCTTGCATGATCTCCTGCAACTCTGCCGTCATCACTCGATACGCCTCCGTCTTGTTTCCCTCCGCCTCTCTCATCGCACGCACTCTCATCTCCTCCACGTCTGTAATCACATCCCCCACGTACACGTGCATCTCCTATCTCATTCAGCCTCACTCCTCCTCCCTCTCACCTTTCCGAACGGTTTGGGGATGTACACCTTCCCCTCTGGCATCATCTGATCGAATCCCTTGATGTAGATTGGAAGTATCCACGGGGCCTTCTCACTGCTCTCGATCATCCTTCCCACTCCCCATTTGAATCGACGCATCTTTCCCGTCTGGTTCACGTACCCCTCTGCACTCTTCAATCATCTCTCAAGGTGATGTCGAATGAGGACCAAGTGGACTGATGATCATGCAGACATGTCTCACCAGGAAACATGTGGACCCATTGTCCTTCATTCATCTTGGCAATTGCAATGTCCACGCTCTCTTGAAAGATTCCAGCACCTCTGACGGTGGGGATAACCTGAAGAGTCGGCGAAGATCAGAGACGGAGGTTACCTTTCCATTGCCAAAGTACCACGAATCGATCTTATTGTTGAACATGATTTCTTTGGCTCCCATGGTCCACCTCATTTTGTTTGACTGAAAGAGGGTCCGTAGAGGGAGTGCAGCACCTACAGATCTTCAATCCATGTCCATTTATCTCACTGAAGAGCACCCCAGATGGCAGGGTCATCTACCGTTGACAGGTGATTGCAGATCGTGATAAGGCTCTGTCCTGCTGGTCTGTGGATCTTATTATCTCTCTCGAGCTCATCTCACACCTCGCATCGATCGCACGCTGTAGTGTCTTTTGATTGTGCACTTTGACCTGCTTTGCACAAGCTAATATGCCCTTGCATATAGCACCTGTTGTGCCTAGTATTATATTGGATGTCACAGTCCTTCTTCGAGTTAATCATAAAAAAGGCACTTGTGGATGTCCTCACATCTTCCGATTGCCCTTGTATCAGATCACATCGGACGTCACGAGGGTTGTAGAGGGAAAGCAACATGGATCAGCCAGAGACCACAGACACAGCTGTAAAGATAGAAGATGTATTAGGTGAGCCTTTCTTCTCCTACATTTCAATCTGAAGATGCATCAAGTCTCTGAGGCCAACGATGGGATGGAAGAAGAGATCGAAGAAGAAGTGGAGGAAGAGGAAGAGGAGGATTTCAATATCGTCTTAAACATGCCAAGTAAAGAACAGAGTTCAACAGCATCAGCGACAGACTCAACGAAATCGACAANCTGAGGCCAACGATGGGATGGAAGAAGAGATCGAAGAAGAAGTGGAGGAAGAGGAAGAGGAGGATTTCAACATCGTCTTAAACATGCCAAGTAAAGAACAGAGTTCAACAGCATCAGCGACAGACTCAACGAAATCGACAACAACCGGGACAGAAGCATCAATTGCCTTCACAGATAGTCTCATCAGCCGTGCTGTAGGTCCGACGGTAAGCGTGGTGCACAGAGAGGTTCTAACAGATGCGAACAGATCAATATATACGCCCTGGAAGGTTATTCATTTGGTTCAAAAGATGCCATCACCACGACGAAAGAAAGGAAAAGCACTCTGGAAATTCGACGAAGAGAGAGATTCGAGAGACAGGGAATGAGGAGAACAGTGGAAGCTGTGCTGATCGTACACCAACACCGCCACCCTCACGTATTGCTTCTTCAGCTACCTTCTGGTCATTTCGAGCTGTGTGTAATCTTTTCGCTCTTTGTATGATAACGGGAGAACTGAGAGACACAGGCCTGGAGGATGCTTGAATCCAGGGGAGACAGAACTGGAGGGACTGAAGAGAAAAGTGACAAAGAAGCTGTCGACGAATGAAGTGTTTGGCCCAAAGTGGGAACACGGGGAGCTGCTGTGCATGTGGTGGCGCCCTGGGTTTGATACAGAGATGTGGCCCTACCAAGTGCCTCACATCACCAAACCAAAAGAGTGCAAGAAGCTCTTTGTGGTTCCGCTGCCTCAGAGATGTGAGCGAGTTTGTTCTCTGTGGGGTTGACGAATAGCAGGCGGCTTCACGTTACCGAAGAACATTAAACTGGTGGCCGTACCACTGTTTGAGCTGTACGATAATGGGAGGCACTACGGGCCAATTATATCGTCTATTCCTCAAATGTTGGGGCGATTCAATCTCAGCTACCTCTGAATAAACGGCAACAAGCCTCCGAGGTGTAAATAAATTCTCGAATAATCATTTTTAGACGGAAACAACTGGTAGAGAAATGTAGACGAGGATTTTTTCATTTGCAAGATTGTCTTCGCTGCAACATAGGGACCTGCCGAACCACAGACCTCATCTCATATCTGAGGCGAAAGAGGACATCACATAGTCAAGGACACTCTCTCCTCAAGGTGATCTCACAGACCTCAGCGCTGTTTCAAACATCAGGTAGGCAGAAAGACTTCTGTCTTGTCTATTCTCGACCAGATGATTCTACACGTGACATTTATACTCTCTATCTTCAACTGAGACCCGACCATTTCATTTCTTGATCCTAATCCATTTCTCACCTGACAAGCCAGGTTTTGAATACATACACAACCCGTTACAAATCCACCTCGATAGAACCTTTCCCAAACGGAGGAGTTTACCGACTACATTTTTTCCCTCAGGTCATGCGACGGTCGATAGTCGACTTAAACCACTGAAACATAATAGAAAAGAATAGCCTTCTTTGGGTAGTCCATCTACTACATGACATCTTTGGCGCCCCAACCAAGGCCGTCACAATCACCTCATTTTAGACCCTCACATACAAATACTTCATCTAACAACACAATGGCAGCGCAGAAGAACAAGGAAAAGAGGGCTTCAGGCTCATTATCATCTTCCTACAATCACAAGGTAGGCTTCCCAAAAGGCACATAGACTGGTCTAATACAAAACAGATACCAGGGAGAACTCAAACAGACAGTTCTTTCGAGCAGCAAGACATTGATGTTCGAGTGATTAGCGTGGTAAGTAGAGTTGAGATTTTGTCAAAAAAAATAATTGTGAACAGTCATATCCAACATCACCTATGGTGCAGCCAGCGAGTATGAATGAAGACAAAGTGTGGGCAGGAAAGAAGGGAGGAGCTCACATGAGAAGCGAAACGAATAGAAAGAATCTCAGCCGAACACCCACCGGATCACATCGGCTCACAGACAACCGACAGACATCAGAAAATCGACCGGCATCAGAAAATCGTCAGACTGAAGTCCGAACGGAAGGGAAAGCAACCTCCACCCCTCCTACCCCCCACTCCGCCAGCATGGTGTCCGTGAAGCTACCCATCAGCGCAGTCGATCGAATACACACACCCACCCGAGGTGAGAACAGAAGAGAGGAAGAAAATTGAGCGTTGCAGGAAATTCACCGAACGGGAGCAAAGGGAAGACGTACTTGCATCCGAACCATCCGAACCATCCCAACTACAGGAATCGAGGCAGTCACACGGAGAAAGTGACGAATCAGCAGCCCAGTTCAGCTGAAGGGAGCGGAGAGAAGAGGAATCGGGCGAGGAACGTGTCGAAAGAACAGATGATCCCACATCCAGAGATGAACGCATGGGACGTGGCCAGGGGGAGACTGAACAAGAAGCAGACGGAGAGACTGACGGGACTGTTGGACGAAGAGTACAACATCGTCTCTAAGGTGAGAGGAAGAGAGGAGAAGGACTGAAGAGAGCAGGACGGAACGATACGATTCACCATCTCACCCTACAAGCTGATCGCCCGCTTGATTGCCAAGTTGAGCGAGAATTCGATCCACAGCCTGGACACAGGAATACGTCTGGTAGGAAGTGGTGCAGCTCACACTCTCATGGACGACGAGAATTTCTTCTCGAATCCAAATCACGAGCATGTCATCAATGACATCGACTTTTGTTTTTACGTCCCAAAGACAGTGCGTAGAAACACGAGATGTGGCTGACATTCTCAGGTGAAATTCCACGAGGTGTTGCAAATTGAAGAGGGAGTGCTGTGTGACATCATCGAGGAAGAGATGAACATGAAGCTCACCGTGAGAGATGTGTACGAAAAGTTTTTTCTGGACTCTGTGAAGGTGAGTGGAGCGACGGAAGAGAGCTGAGGAGAGCAGGTGGAGGACGAAAGCAACAGTGAATCGTGGTCTCTCATCACCATCGGTGAGATGGGACTGAGGACCATCGACATCAAGTTTGTCATCAAGTCGAGGAGATCGTGGGTCTTCTCTGCCGACTCTTTCGAGATCGTCTTGGATGCCCTCTTCGATCAGGTAGACTGTACAGTGAAGGAGAATTGACCCCGACAGTTGATGGAGGTGGCGAAACCATCGAACGGAAAGAAGTCACCGCGGAAGCAGGAGGAGAAGAAGCTGAGTGAGATCATCTCCAGTCTGACCACCAGCGCGGAGGCCCAACTGAGGGAGAATTCGATCATGGTGGAGTCCCTCTACGCAGACTACGCAGAGGCACTGCTTCACCTGAAGACAAAGAGGCTCTACACCAAGAGGCCGGAAGACATCAGGAGGGGGATCTTTCGGTACTGCCACGAGCTCGCAAAGGGAAAGACACCAGCCAACGAGGACGAGAGGATCAAATTGGACAAGGTGAGGCACTCGCTCGGTCTCACTGAAGAGCGTCAGGCGTTTGTAAAATCATTCCTCAACGAGAAGACTTCCAACTTCGAGGAGGTACTGAGGAAGTTTCTGATGAAGCACACATCGAGTTCGCTGCACTGTCTGGATCAACTATATGACATCTTCATACGATCGGGATGTGAGCAGATCCCCGAGATGATCAGCTACCTGCAGATCGTGAGCATGTATCGTGAGCGGTGAGTGACGGAGAGGAGACTGGGCTGATGGGAGCAGGTATGAGAAGCTGACACACACCTTCCCGAGTGGGGAGAAGGAGAGTCCGATCGAGTGAGGAGACACTCGAGATGAATCACTGTATCGGTCTGGTCATTACACATTGCACAATTTTCACAAAAAAAGAGGTTTCTCTGAAGTCGCGAGGGTGATGGAGGAAGAGAACGCACAAAATGACGGATATAAAGTCATCATATAAAAAGGGAATACACAGTACATTTAATACAACTCAGAACGTGAGTGCAATAATGACACTTGGATTCTGGTCCACACTCAGAGCACACTTGATGCAATTTTGTTGGAAATAATATCACTGCCTATTATCCTTGCTATATTGACATCTGAGAGCTTGCCAGCTCACCATTTGTGTGCAAAAATAAATATAATATAATTCCAGTATTGTATTCCATTTATCTACAACTCACCTCACACTGAATGCTCTCCTCCAGATGTCATGGCAGTGGTGCACCTGGCAAACTGTTCTACATCACCTTATCCTGGCCTGGCTAATAATCCTTCAACACTGGGTCAATCCCCATCTGTCAATCCCCCTACAAAGGCTACCCATATCAGCAAGCTACCAAACAGGCTGCTTCCCTTAATCCAAAGACACAGTGTCCTATTTGCTACAAATTGTTTAAAAATGCACAAGCCCACAGAGCTGCTGTTGGACATTGAATTGTAAATTCTTGTTGGGTGTTTTTGTACCTTGAGGCCTTGGGTTTGCATCATATGAGTTCTCTTAATATCTGCCCATATTCATATCACATCTTCTCAAGGACACAAGACCGTCTTGCATGTTAAGCTTACTGCATTGGAACTGTCTCTGCAGGTCCTACATCTTCTGTATTCTGTTTGAAGCATGGCAGAATATTAATATTGATGACAGCAAAAATACTCAATTTAATGAGATGAGAATTGCATTAGATAGCATTGTTGATCACATTGGACGGATGATATCAATAGACAAAACTCCTCTCTATCAGCCATCAAAATCTGGACAGTTTGTATGACGTAGACATAGGATTGCATCAATATGATTCTCACTCACGTGAATATTGGAGGCCATGATATCGTGGGTCAAGGGAATAACGATTAATGTCATATCGCACGTGGAAGACCCATCGCCTTCTTGTATATAAATGCAATAAAAGTCAGCCGGTATTCTTCTGATCCTCTTTTTATACTCTCTTCAAAAATGTTCTTGAGAAGGAACACATCACTTCCCATTGAAACGTTTCCGCAGTAAATCATTGGACACCTGCACTGGTCAACCCTTCCAACGTTGCAACACCCTCACTTCTTTGATTGCAGTGAACCATTGCCGGCACGCTTGAGATGGAGTGAATGGACTGGCAGTGCCCAACATGGGCATGAATGTATAATCGATGTCTCTGTGGCCAACCCAGAAGACGTCTGAATGAAATGAGTAACCATAAATAACGGGAGGCAATGAGATGACCTGGTGTGTCGATATCCATGATAAGCCTGCACTCTTCACCCAAAGGAATGCGAAGGACTGTCCGCAACTCGCTGCTCTTCTCCTTCTGTTTGCTGATGATCAAACAATCTGAGAAGAGGAAGACGTGTCTCTCTGATAACTTGTGTTTCACGGATACAGTGAAGGCACCGTCTCGGATATAATCTCGCATCAGATTTGTAGCGTCTGACACCTTCTCCCATTAGCTTCACTCAATTATGCCTATCACCCCATCTCCTGCTATCAGGGCATACAGCTTCAGTTTTTCTGGTGCCACTTGATCCTACGACAATGAGCCCCTTTTTCCTCACCTCCTCACCTTGACTACACTCTTGTTTCCATTCCTCCTTTTGAAGGACGAACTCTTCTTCTCCGGTGATAATCCGAGAAAACTCTTTCGATCTGGTGATGACAAACCCAAGAAGGAAGAGATTTTGTCTCTCAGCCTCTCTGAATCGTGTTTCCTGTTGCCATGAGGTGGGTTACAACGGATCGCTCACAAGTCTTGTTCATCTCCTGTGCCACTCCTCAGCTTCACTGTGGGTGATGTGGAGTTGGAAGATGTGTGTCTCCTCGCCGATTTATTGAGAAGCTCGATGTTGGTGGGCTGTATCCATCCCGCTACTTCTCCTGTCAATGGTCACCTCACTGATGCACCATCACCTCACCAGTGATATTCTCGCCCTGCCACAACGGACCGTCCATGGATAGGATGAAGATCAGCTCGCCAGATTTCACGGAAATGAGCTCAGTGTCACCCTGAACATCGTGAATGATTCTTCCCACGTCGTAGATGTTCATCTTGTGCTTCTTCAGTGCTTTCGTGATGCCTTGTCGATTCAGTCCTCATCTCCCTCTCTCACTCACTCTCTTTCATTGCCAGGTCCTTTGAAATTCCCTCTTCGAGTAGTTTCAGCTGTTTTTCGCAATTTTCTCTCTCTTCCCGGAGATGATTGTGATACAGCTTGGAGAGCCTTAACAACAGATTCTGTTGCATCTGTTTGTTGTATATTCTCTGTAGAATTGTATTGTATTTGTCCATCAAACCTGACCCTATTATCTTCATCACTCTCATCACCTCTCTCACCTTCCGTCACAACAGAAGATCTTCGCGGTGAACTACCACCACTGAATCTTGCTATCTCATTGTTCTTGTCCCCTGAGTTCATCAAATTAATGCGCTCAATCCTGGGTGATCGCTCGTTGACATCAGATGCAGCATCCGAAGTGACCTCCGGGATCTCTATGGGTGATTCTACTCTCTTCAGACTCTTCAATCCTTCTCCTTTACCTTCAAACACAACGGTGCTGCGACGGAAATCGAGCATACTGTGCACTGTGGGCCGTCGGTTGTACAATCTCACGCGATCATACATCTCTTCAGGCGCCATACAAGCAGCCTGTATCTCGTCAACCACTGTCCTCTAGGCCATGAATGAAGGTCTGTAATCACCGTGCGATGAGGTTCAAGGTAAGAATGCTCCAACAGCTGAGTGGCTGAAGGTCGTGAGGAGACCTCCTTGGTGAGACATTTCAATAGAAAGGACTCCATGTGCTGTCAAGAAAAATAAGAGAGAGATAAGAGAGTGACTATGAGATGATCACAGGTGACAGACCCTCGGGGAGGGGTGGTCTCTCGTCTTGGACCATTCGAAAGATTGCAGCCATGGGAGGTAAGACAGCATAAGGGGGTGAACCCGTCAACAGCTCGATGATCGTACACCCGATGGACCTTCTCTCTTCAGCCGAGTGAGAACGATCATTCACACCATATGTCCGATGCTGTCGTCTGTGCCATCATCAGAATGACCTCGGGAGCCACTAAGGATCATCAGTGAGGAAGATACGAAGCGAATGGAGAGTGCAGATATGATGTGAAAGACGCACACCAGTAGGGAGTGCCAACTGGTTCAGCATCTTCGAGATCATCGGTACAGCCGTCACTGTTGTCCACCTTGACGGCTAATCCAAAATCAGCTAGCACAGCCCTCCCATCTGCTGAGATGAGGATGTTGTCTCCTGTACGGGTTATGCTTGAACTGGCTCTCAATTACCTTTAATGTCCCGGTGAATCAATTGCTGAGAGTGAAGGTACTCCAGAGCCGATAGAATCTGGTATATGTATCTACCAGCCACCTCTTCCGGAAGAGCTCCGTGCTGCCTCAAAGTCTTACCTAGAGATCCTTCTGACATCAACCTGACACGCTCAATGGTAATCTTGATGTCTGTTCTCACTCGAAAGAGATGTACAAGCTGCCCTCCCATTCGAGCCATTCGTACACTTTGATGATGTTTGGCTGATCTAATTTATGTAGTATTTCTGCTTCTCCCTTCTTCCAGTCAACTCATATGGATCAGACCGAGTGACTCACGATGGCTTCAGTCTTCTGGCGGGGCGAGAATTTCTTTGTGCTGATTTCTTTGAGAGCAATCAGTGAGTGATCTCGTAAATCTGTGGCCTTATAGACTAATCCCTTTGCTCCGCTCCCTATTCTCGTCTCAAGACGCTATAATCTCAATCAACACAGTCCTGAGTGGCCCTGAAGACCAAATGATTTCTGTGCAGATGCTCACCCAACGTTCGGCCACAATTTTTCCGATCTTATTCCTCGGTGGTGGAATCGGTGGCCGTGTTGGTATGCTCATCTACGGTGCCTCCACCGATCTGTCTTCTCAAACAGACTTTCAGTGTAACTGAATGATGTTCCAAATCGAAATAACTGTGTCTATCAGGTGTGCTCGTCGTGCTCAGGCGATAGAGCTGATCCGTGATTGGAAATTGTAGGGGGACAAAATTTTGGAATATTTTTCCAATAAAATTCAGCCACTCAGAGGTCCTCGGTATAGAGACCTTTCTTCTTCCAGTGCTGATCAGGGATGAGCAATCGCGTGAGAAGTCGGGCCTCGTATTTAACGAGGGGTCGTCGTGCATCCAATCCATCCAAAACTACTTTTCTGCCGGACGCCACTTCTCTGTTTCTCTTCGTTCTTTCACGTCACATCATTGGACTGGGCATGGTAATGTTGCATACGTGAGATTCCTTCGTATATCAGGAGCTAATAAAACATGAGATGAATTGATCACAAGGTTCCCCTCCCCGGACCTTGACTGCGACAGTGATATGTTTATGAAAGAACTCAAACCAGCGTGTTTGGTTCTTCAGCCGCAACATCATAAGGTGTCCAAATGATCGAATGTGTTCTGATGAGACGTTTTGGATGAGCTCATTCAAACCCATCGAACTCTTCGATACAAAAGACGCCAGGATCGGCTAACACCAACACTTGCTCCTGATATTTCCTCACCAATATCATGAACGGAGTTATAGACCGCCTTCAGATTGAAGGAAAATACCCGTGCAGAATCGGAAGAGACCTAAGTGAACCAATTCTTCTCTTCTAGTGATAGAAAAAAGCACCAAAATTTACCTCTCTTCTGTTTCCTCTTCACATGTGACTCTTAGATGTGTATCTGAGGATCGCTACTTCTGCTTCCCTCTATTTCTTGGTGAATCCTCTCGTTGTCACAATCTTCATCCTCTTCGCTCGGTGTGTTCTACCTCTTCTTCACCTTCTGTCTCCTCAATCATTTCCTCCTCCGTCCCCTCAATTATCTCTCATCTACTCATTGATGACTTGCTCTCAGGATCGTCTGTTGTTTCATTGTCTGATTCAGACTGCCGTTTCGATTCCTCATCCTCTTGCGCCTTTCTAGCTTTGGTGACTTCACATAGTTCCCTCTTCTCTCAGCATCTTGCACATAGTTGCGTTATTGTTAAACTTGATGAACTCTCCGTTTAGCACTGGTTCATCCATCGATGAAAACGA
This sequence comes from Planoprotostelium fungivorum, assembly GCA_003024175.1. Taxonomy (NCBI): domain Eukaryota; phylum Evosea; class Variosea; order Cavosteliida; family Cavosteliaceae; genus Planoprotostelium; species Planoprotostelium fungivorum. Next base: position 563 of record MDYQ01000205.1, on the reverse strand, counting down.
GTTACACTCACCATCAATATCGACCAAACAGTTTCAACAATTGAAAATCAGAAGACTTGACCGTCTTGGAACCTAAACCCTGTGGAAATTTCTCCTCGTTGAAGACTTTGCACAGATAAGAGACAACCAGCTGAGTCAAATTGTCCGTCTCACACGTTCTACCTGTCAACCACATGAAACGGCTTCACCACGCTTTTGTTTCTCAGTGTGTCCTACGGTGACAACCTCGAGTTCCTATATGTCATCATCAGCATCAATCTGTCAAGATGGGGAGAAGATGATGAGATACCACTACGCTTGTCATCACAACAAAAAGTTGAAACGACTGGTATCAGCATTTGTCATATCTTGTCCGAACGTGCCGAGCAAAACATCCATCATAGTAAAAGGGAATATTATAGCGGATTTCTCTACAACTCACCTCGCACTAAATGCTCGCCTCCTGTGTTCTGTTTGGTAATCCTCTGCAGAGGATTCAATTTATTTGTGCCTCACAAGGCTGTTCAATTCTTCTTGAGGATGTCCTTTGCTGCGTCAAGAAAGGCTTTGTTGATGTTGGAAGT